>KK122427.1:104824-136625 GCA_000611955.2 Stegodyphus mimosarum
TAAGTCTCCGCCCTTTGACAAAAAATTGCGTCACTGCTTAAAATTATGCTTAAAATTTTCTCGTATAAAACGTCATATCGTAAGGTTGGATATCTGCTAACAACATAACCTTGAAATATTAGCAATTTTATGCCAGCATCATATATGTTTTCCTTGCGAAAAGGTCGAGTTTTGAGCTGAATGAGAGTCATTTGTGCAAACTTTTGATTTGCTTCTTTAATTTCAAGAAATCTGCAGTTTCGGCGCATCAATTGCTTGTAGAAGCATATGGTGAGGCTGCCTTAAATGAGAGAAGTTGTCGTGAGTGCTTTCGAAAGTTTAAGAACGGTGAATTTGACGTCGAATACAAAGAACGTAGTGGAAGGATGAAAGTGTACGAAGAGGCCGAATTGGAAGCATCATTGGATAAAGATTCGTGCCAAACGCTAGTAAAACTTGCACTTACTTTAGAAATACCTCAACAAGCAATATCACATTGTTTAAAATCATTGTGAATTACTCAAAAGCAAAGAAATTGGGTCCCATATGAAATGAAGCCGAGAAACGCTGAACGCTGATTTTTACACTTGAAATGCTGCTTACCAGGCGTAAATGATATTTCAAAGAAGAAGAAATCATGGATACCACCTGGCCATGCTTCAACATCGACAGTCAAGACGAATATTCATGGAAAAGAAATCATGCTGTGAATAGGGTAGAATCAACTTGGTTTCATGCATTTAGTTTCTCAAACAGAACGAAACCATTACAAAGGCTTTACAGAACACAACTGATGAGACTGAGCCGAGCACTCAAAGGAAATTCTCTCACTCCTTCTTCAGAGACAAAATTATACTCATATACGATAACACTCATCCACATATTACGGGGCTGGTCAAAACCTACTCGTAAACACTCAAATGAGTAGTTTTTCTGCTTCTGCTGTATTGACTATACATTGCTTCTGATTATTATTTGTTTCGATTGATGAGGCATGGCCTGTCTGAGCTGCGCTTGACATTATATGAAGATACCAAAAATTCGGCTGATTTCTGAACAGCCGTATAAGATGAAGCGTTCTTCTGACACAGTATCCGAATGCTGCCAGAAAGATGGGAAAAAGCAATGGCTAGCGATGAACAATACTTTGCATAAAACATAACTTATCGTTCTTCCACAATAAATGCTCAATGTTTGATAAAAAAACTGCTGAGACTTATTTGTACTCTCGATATATATATATATCTATATATATATTGTATATATGTTTCCTCTGCTTTAAATTGAAATTGGCTTAAAAATCAAATTTAATATATATATATATAGGTACTGTGTCAAAAAGAAAAGCTTCATAAAACATCTCACAGACATAACAGATAAAGATTTGGAAAACGAGCACTATATTAGTCTCACTTTTGACAAGAAGAAAATTCTACATTTCCTATGGATTCAAATTTTATAATAAATGCTCAAGTTAAAAATTAGGAATGGGTATATTCCGCTTTTTTATAATAAAAAGGAACTTAATTTGAATTTATCATTCCTAGGATAAATTACAATTGCTTTGTATAAAAAAAAGAAAAGCACTATAAAACATATTCATTACAGAATCTTCAGCAAATGTTTACAGTGGAAGACCAAAATATACAAATTTATGAATCAGAACGCGTGTTATTCGTAAATGAAATTTCCTTTTATTGTTTTAAAATATTTATGGCTGTATTAGTTTTAAATTTATAAGCATACAAAGCTTTTCATTGGTAAAACAGTGCAGGAGAAACTTTTAAAAAACAAATTGAACGAATTCTTTCTTGCGTAATATTCTAACATTTTCTAATTTTTAATAATATAACATTTTCTAATTGCAATTTTCTATTGCGTAATATTCTAATCTTAACTATTTTGCTGTAGCTAAGCTTCAGGTCTGTTAATTTTGGTACGTATTAGTGGTTAACCTTATTTTCATTTGGAGTTCTATTGAAATTGAAAAAGAAACAGAATACAAAAGTAGATCTGCTTGAAAAATTTGACTCCTGTTGAATAGTTTTTGCTTTAAGTAAGAGAAAAGGATACCCTACTTTTTTTTATACTTTAAGTAGTTTTACTGAACTTAGAAAGAAATTTCAAATACATCTTTTATTGTAATAGATGGCCTGCATATGAACATTCGCTGCAAGCGTGACAATATGCGTTATATTAACAAATATAATATCAAAGCAATTTATATTCTTACTTTTCTTATGAAAGAAAATCCAGAACACAAAACTAAATTTGTTGCACAAATAACTAAAACGTTTTGTTTTAATTAAATTTGTTGAATAAGCAATGAAAAAGTTTTTTTCAAAAAAAAATTAATATAAATGAAGAAATGGCATAAAGAAAACTCATATATTTACCTTTAACATGGATGTGTAAAATTAAATGATATTCAAGTCAGTCCCAAGCATTAAAAATATATTGACATTAATTAATATGAAATCGCGTCTGCGTAATATCTTAGTGAGGAAAACTATCATAGTGATTAAACTGGGTGCCAAATTGCAATAACGTTTCGATTATAGTAACTATCGTGAAATAGGACCAAGCAACACTTATCTCTACAAAAGCCTTGAAACGAAATGCACAAATCCCGCATACCATTCTCTGAATTCTCCAACAGCTGAATTAAAGTGTGTAAAAACAGTGAAAATTGATGTGTAAAACAAGGGTGTTAAGCTCAGACTTGCAAACTGGTCACCATGTGTGCTTCCATGTCTATGACCAGCGATAGCTAAATCTGTCCTCCACCCATAATTCTGCATGGGCTTGTTCAAATGATCAGGTCCTAAATAATATGATAATGCCTGTTTTCTCACTGATACGAATCCTTTCTTCATATAATAAAAGCTCAAACTAGTAACTGTTAATCATAAAAGTAGAGATAAAAGTTTACATAGGACAGACGTAACGTGTTAAAAATATCTGAAAGCAGAACAATTGAATGTTGTACGATAGATATTCTTGTGGCCTGTACAGGGTGTTTTAAAAGTATAGCTACAGACTTTATTTCATTAAATAATGGTTCTAGACATGCACATCCATTTACAGAGATTATAAAGTCTAACATTCTAAAAGCCTCCTTTGAACAAAATATCCAATTCGTAAAGTCTTCATTATGATTTAAGAAATTAAATTCAAAACATTGCGTACTTTTCCGAGAAAATTATTAATAATTCACAGCTACACAGGATTAGCTATGTTAGCTATAAAGCTGTAAAAACACAGTTTAACTCATTTAAGAAGCAGAAATGTGCCAAATTGTGGGATGTGGGATAAATGTGCCAAATTGTGGGATTTAAATGTACGAGATTTTTCTTTCAGTCTCTTTAAGTCTGGAAACGATGTTTGAATTCTGATAAAAAGCAATGAAACATTTTAAAGCAGTAAGTACCATTAGATTTTGCATTTATCTTCTTACCCATAATAGGCATTTTACTTTCTGGAAATTTTCTTGCGCGGAGAACATATATAACGTTAAATTTCTGCACTTAACAGAATTCTCGTCTATATGTTGAAATATGTACGTGGTTTGTATACATATTATCTTAAATGGAATAAATTTTAAGGTATGAAATTGATCCCATAAAATTTACTACCTCTGATTGAGAAATTTGCAGTTAGTGGATATATTACATATCTTAATATTACACATCTGTAATCAACATTTAAGGAATTAAAGTCCATATTTTCCCTTTTAAATGCCCTTGTAAAGACATTAGATTATTTCAAAGCAGGAGACATGAAAAAGGAGCAGTGCCCTCGCCGGGACTCGAACCTCGGACCTCTCGAATACGCTTCGAGTGTGCTGACCATTACACCGCGAAGGTATGCTAAGAAGGCGGGAGAAATACATTATACACTCCCCCTTTTAAAGAGCGACTGGAAATTAGGACCCCAGTCGCCAAATCTTTGGATGAAGAATCATCATCCACCACCTTTCTTATTTCGGAGGCCACTGTAGAGTCATCAGGTTTTTTTGTATGCTAAGAGACGTGAAAATGAGCAATGCCCTCGCCAGGACTCGAACCTCGGACTTCTCGAATACGCGTCGAGTGTGCTGACCATTACACCACGAAGGCATGCTAAGAAAGCGGGAGAATCTGAGAATATAATTTAAACATTCTTCAGACCCCACTTAAACTGGCAATTGGCTTTATTGCTCCATCTTTCAAAAGTTCTATGAAGCTCCATGAAGATTTTATGTAAACCTTTTATTAAAACCTGAAGAAAAGCATAACTGCTGTCTACCGAATCAAACTCCATCCCTTGCGAGTATTGAACAATAGAAAATTGAATCTACAAACTAAAATGGACTTGTAGGTTCGAGGTATACTAAATTTCCTACTGTTGGCACAAAACGTTTAATGGTGCGATTTAACTTCGGATAGTAGAATAGTTAATGCCGTAATGCTAACTTAGCGGAAGTAAACGAGGGAGATAAAGCTGAGAGCGTGGCTGATGAAAGCTATATTTACAAAACATTCTAAACCCTCGCTTTAAACAGTCGTAGTTCATTTCCATCTCAGCAATAACTAATGAAAGCAGAAGTGACAATACGGATCGTAATTATTAAGAAAATGAGTCAATTAGTAAAGAATATACCTTAGTTTTTCAAGATTTTACGATAGCCATTACAGTTTCGGATACTGAAATACAATGAAAATTCTAATTTTAAGGATAGCTTCTGTCTGCATAAATTTAATCCAATATTAGGATTTCCTGTCATTTGAAAATAAGAAAAATTTTAGATAGTTTGTAAACGTATTAATTAAGCTGACGTAAGCAAACAAAATTATAAGCAAGAATTAGTTAGACTGTAGTAAGTTTGCTTTAGCTCCATTAATAATTAGTAAAATTATTTAAATCAGTTTTAGTAGACAAGTATAGCTAGAAAAAGAAACCAGTCGCTGAAAACAAACTGGCTACTTTCTAAGAAAACAATTCTGGAACAAAACTCAGCAAATCAAAACATGCAATTAAAATGTGATGCAAAGATAAGATATCAGTATATATTAAAGGTCGACGTTCTCTCTTCGGTCAACAAAAGTTTCTGAAAGAGTCTAGAGTGACCGAACTATAAATGAGCCAGAAGAATCCTTTCCTGCCGACTCCTCTCAGCTTTCATCTTCACACATATTAATATAAACATCAACATTTGTGTCTTACAATTTTTATTATGCAATCAGTTGGAAGGGCACAGAATTCAAGTTTGAAATATAAATTTTTTTATGCTTAAACACTGATGCAATGGCTGCACGTTCCACGTTTTTTCTTTATAGCAAGGTAACTAGTTCTTCCCTTTGATATCAGTTGTGCCTAGAAACAGCAACGTAAAAGCATCCTGTAATTCCTTTGCTTGACACCCTGTATTGGAAAGAAAAATTCTCTGGTAATCACCAAAGAAAATTGCTATACTTTCGTTTGATGTAAGCTTGTACTTTGTTGTTTTATAACTTCTTAACTTCTATTATTTATTGCTTTCAACTTCAAATAAAAACATAATTTTTGTTTCGACATTAACACAGAAAATTCAAGCATCTAGTAATTAAAAATGTAGTAACCCAAACTTTGCCTATCGTGATAAATGTAATAAATGTAAGAAGCTAGGTATTGTGTTATTAATCCTTAATACGCATGTAAAAATGTGCAGTTTGTAAATACCGTGATTAAAAAAAAAATCAGGATCAGCTGATTTCATTCATTGGTTACTTGTCTTACTTAGGAAAAGCTATGCCAAACCGAAAAAAAAAAAAACGAATCCCCATCAAAACCCCATTAACTGCATGCAGATCAAATAGATAGTAATCTCTTGTACGAGGAAGTACAAAGCGGTCAGAATCTTCAATGTCCCTGAAGCCTTCTAGGCCAAGGATCGTTACGAGTAACGCTGCGTTGAAAACATTTTCAACTACTGCTGGCCAATTAAGTTGCTAGTCTCGTCGGAGATTTCTTTCGAAAATTACCTACAGGCATATATTTTAACTTATTAGTTAATATAGTTGAGACTAGTTTTTTTTACTTTTAAATTTGCTTACTTCGTTAGATTATTTTTACGCGTTTGTTACAAGCTTATAATAATATGTGCTGGAATGATGGGGGGTAAGTATATTTCTTCCAAAGTACTATGTAGGAAGGAAGGTGCTGTGTTTTCAGTACAGAAGAATGCGGGAAAGGTAAAAGAAGATTCTGTATTGTTAATAATGATTGTCTATAAAAATAATAATTGTTTGCCTTGGCCTCGTGTCTGCATGTATATTATTTGCGGTTTCAAACGTATCTCGCCTTAGGTGAGTACTTTGTCTTAAGCCCTAGGAAGTACCAATCAACGTTTCTTTTAGATGACTGTTTACTGGCATTACGCAGCAGTTTGTTTTCCCTTCGTGAAATGACTGATGGAATAATCGCATGTTTGTCTGCAGAAGATCATTTCCACTTAGAAATGACCTTGGTCTTTTAAAAAAACAGTCACATAAAATTTGCAAATATGTCAACTTGATTAATCTAGAAAACGGCAAATTCTTCGCGGGTTTATTCAGTACTTGCAGAAACTGGAGTAAATTATTTCCTGAGTTGTGTTAGTGTTAAAATTTAAACTCCTTCGAAGTTAATTGATGAAATTTACGCCTTGGTGTGAAATAAAAGCAAGTATCATTGAAATAAAGGAACTTCCATTAACTGTTCACTGTACCTGCTGCTTTATTATTTTATTTGCAGAGCTGTGTTGCAGTGTCTACAGTGTTTATTTGATTTATTGATTAAATCAAATAACTCGGTCTAAAAATGCTTTCCATTTTTTTAAATTAAGAATCGCTTAAATATTTTGCCACAGAACGAAAACGTGTTCATTATTTTCAAACAATACGTAACTTTCATGCCTAAAGTTGTTAGATTGATTAAATAAAAGCGTTTGCTTTAAAGAGGGAGATTTATATCCCATAAAGGTTTCTCCTCAGAACGAAATATTTTTATCATTTTAATAAATTGCGAAGGTTTTACCAGTACAGTTGCTTAATTATGGCATTGAAATCCGAATGTCAATTATCTTGAGCAAAAGTATCTCTTACAGAAACCTTTATTAAAATAGGAATTCTTACAGAAACCTTTATTAAAATAGGAATTCTTACAGAAACCTTTATTAAAGAACTGACTAGAAAAAGTCCCTTATCATGACCTGAACTCAAGAAGGAATTAAAATTTTCAGCACTTTTAGTTCCTTTCTCAGTGATATTTATTAAATATTTTTTATCAAGAAAGTAAGAAATCCCAGTTAAATGAATTGGTAATAATTTCAACTAACTAACTAAGCATATTTGAAACTAATTAATAATCTCAGATAATTAGCTAAGCATAGTTGAAACGAAATGGTAATAATATCACATAATTAACTAAGCATATTTGATAGCCAAATTTTAGATTAATTAGGGCTAATTAGTTACCTGCGAAGTATTTATATTATTGTACTTCTAATCGCTTTAAATTATCTTCAGGATTTTAATGTCACCCAACAGACTGAAAATTGAATTTAGTTTGTTGTTTGTTCTTACATGAGATTCCCAGTGTTTTTGTTAACTTCCATTATATTTTTTTAATTTAAGAATATAAGTGCTTACCTTGAAAAGGTATTTCAAACAGCATTTTAAACATTTCATTTTTTAACTCTACCTTTGGTCTTCGTGTTGCTATATCTGCAGAAATTTCAATAAAGATTATTTTTAATAACTGCTGCAAAAAGTTTGAAATAACAGATGTCTGTTACCCCTGGACGAATGCCTAAATATTTGCTGTGCATAACATACTAGACGATCCATGGTCCTAAGGGACAACTTAAATTGGTTTGCGGGAGATCAGAATTTGGTTTCCACTGATTTGGATGAGTAATTAAGCAAGATAATTATAGTATCAGACGTAATAATGTGAAAAAATGCATTATCCCCGTTTATAAATGACTTATTAGTTACGAATTATCTGTTCTTATTTATATCAAACATCTAAAAGAATGACGTCCAGTGAATTATTGTAAATGTTTAAAATGTAAATTTAATGAAAAATACAAAATAGTAACATATGATGTACCGCACTGTTCTAGCACTGTAACATTTATTAAAAAAACTCAAAACTATGCGAAAGCACAAGAACGGGAATTAACATTCTGTATTCAAAATTTACTGTCATTACCAATAAAATGCAATACAAAGTTTAGATGACAAGTGTAACTATTCATAGGTGTTAATAAAGCTTTTGTTTTAACTATCTTGACTACTGAATAGAGAACGAGGCTGTTTTGACTTCTGTAGTAGCTTATCCTTTAAGAGATCTAGGATTTAAAAGTAACACATCCGTTTAAGCAATCATAAGTTACTAACTCGGAGATCGACACGACAAAAGATATAGCTAAGTTACAGAACATTTCCTTCGAATCGCATTAACTCCAAGGTCACAGTATATTGTGATGGGGATTTAAAAGACAGGAACATTGAGTAAGCTCAACTATTATGTGATTAGAAAGAGATAAATCCTGCAGTGTTTTGAAACGAGCATATTGCCTCTGAGTTCTGAAATATGGTATCATGGAAGTAGTTGGAATGCGATTTGCCATTTACCGAGCCTCTTCATTTCTAGATACGACTTTTCCCCATCATTACAGATAATATTTTTCACGGAAGCTAAGCATGAATTTGTAAAAAATTTGCATTTAGATTGCGAGTACTTACACGTGTCAAATTTGTTTTTGATATTATTAAAAATGTAATTTATCGTTAATTTCTTTGAGTTTATATTTTGTCAGTTTAGTAGTAATTCGCATATTAAATTAGAATACAGCAGACTCATTACTTGAATCAAATTTTCTCTTAAGTTAAGGTATTAATATATCTAATTTTGACTAAGAATAACACATTTCTGAAGATTTTATTAAAAGAAGATTAGTTTGCATTCTTAACTGAAATCTATTAAGTAACATATCTGAATAGCATTCTTATATATTTTAACATGGGTAGCACATTTTTAATATGTGAATAGAAAAATATAAACAAATAATCAACAAACAAATCTAAAACAAATTATCATTTTGAAATTTTAATGGAAATTTAAAACTAAGGCGGCAACTACATTTTGACTTGACGATCTTTCAAACAGCGTTTTTTATGGCAACCTACGAAAGACAATATGGAATAAAGTATTAAACATATGTGGTAACATTCTCGAATATACGAAGACCATGCTATTTAAGTGTGAAAATATTAGGGAAGGCTTAATTAATACTCTGTATCTTCATCATATGCCTGAATAATTATTGTTCGTTACGTCACTGAGTTAGTGAGATGCTGAAGGCAAACAAAGAGCATTCTATTAGTATCTATAAAACTTGACTTCAGAATATTGCTTCGAAGCATTATGTGAAACCTGCATAACGCGTTGTAGGTTATTCAATATGGTTTAAGGGATCTCATACACCTTAAATTCTCAAGAAAATCGAATTTTCAAATTTTGGTTCTTTTTAAAGCTAATATTTTTTCACTTCTTTGCAACCACCCTCATCAATGTAGATGCTGTAGTTTATTTTCTGTGATCAAATATAAACAGTCAGTCAGGCATCATTTCACCGATTCAAAGGGCTGACATCAGCATTGAACTGTCAAAGTGTTTTTCATTTCGGCTTCATTTACTATCGAAGCTGACATTTTTGTAAACACTTTTTGAACATATTAACTAGTTCTGTAATTTATATTTTCTCTAGAAGTTTTTTTTAAGCTGTGTGTTGAAATTTTATCGTCGCTTTAAGTTAGCGTGGTTGAAGCTTACTTGTTTGGAAACTTTTATGATTTCAATGATTTCTAGTAAATGATTTTATTATAATAGTAGCTGGGGTACTAGGCTTCGCTCAGGGAGTGGCCTAATATCATTGTGTAGTAGTACGAATAAATGTATAAACTTTAGAATATAGGAAGTAAAATTTTTTTTATTCAAAACATATTCTAACTATTTACAATATTTGTTTATGAACAACATTTTCATTTCGTTATCCAAGATATATATGTACAAATTTTTCGAATCTGCTACTCGAGAGCAAGCTATGTATAGCTAACTAAGAGAAAAACAGGGATCTTTCAAGTTTATGCAGCAATGTTTTAAAGTTTGCCCTTACGCTTTCCTTAATTGTAAAACTATAGGGTAATTTGATTGGAAATTGCAGTCTTTTAAATTAGAATGCCATTTCAGTAGATATCAGTTCTAGGGATAAATACTGTGTGTCCTTTGTCCTTTCTATTCATTAGTTGAGCTTCGATGATACTATTCGATAGCTGTTGGACGAGCATCTTTGTTCCATTATATAGGCTTGGGGGAAGTGAAATTTTTGAGTAGTATCACCGGAGATCCAATTTTCAGTAGAAGGCAATGTAATGGCATGCCGGGTACTTGAAAAGAATTTAAAAATTCTGTCGGGAAGTTAGCATTTTCTTTAACGTTTATCATCGTGTCAAACGATTTGCATATTCTTTCTTCACTTTGAATTTTCTTTTGAGTATTAAAGCTGATATCGCCGACAATGTTATTTTTAGTTGCCAAAATTACCCTTTGACTCCGGAGCCACTCCGTTGGTATAGTTGTGAACAATGTTTGAATAAATTTGGTCGATGAGTTCGTTTTCAGTAATGGCTATGTAGCAGAAATCACTGTTCAGTTCAACGAGACAGGTCGTCTGCACTTCACGGATAAGAAATTCACTGCTGCTCACACTATTTACTCACTACACTTCACTGACAAAAAACTGACGTTCGAACCCACGACGGATTTTGCTTTATATACCTCTATCAATGTGTAGTCCTCCCCCCCCCGAACAAAAAAGGCTTCGACTGGTCCACAATGTTTCAGAACATTCTACAACGTTCGGGAGTGTTCTGGAATGTTCCACAATGATCTGGGATGTTCATAAACGTTCCAGAGTATTCCCGAACATTCCGCAACATTTCAGAACGTTCCGGGATGTTTGGGATTGTTGTGGAATGCTCTCGAATGTTCTGGACTGTTTTAGAAATTTCTAGAGGGCAAAACTTCCAGCCCTTATACCTTCAAAAGCATGACCTTCAGGTAAAAACGGGAACCTTCTTCATGGATGGGGCATAGAGAGTTACCACACCATGTAACTACCGTACGTACCGGGACTCATTTCTGAGTTTTAGCGGCACGCATATTGTACACTTACTTTTATAATATATATTGATTACAACTATTCTTCAGTGTTTTGAGAGCTTATCATTTAATAATTATAGAAGATTGTGGAAAATGGGTAAAAAATAAAACATAGTCCAGTGCTTGAAACGCAAGTTCCATGGAAATCAGTACTCTTCCAAATCAAGAGTTTCTTGTTAGGTCCTCAGTCAAGAAATTAAATAGTGATGCTGTTTTACCACTAAAAATGTTGGTAATTTAGTACTTAATTTAGTGGTTATTGTTTATTCGATTTGAATGCATTATTTCAAACGGCTAAAATTTGTGTAAAAATAAGTGAATTATGAAGTGAAAAATAAGTGTTCTTACAAAAACATTTCAGAAATCCTAATATGTTTTTGTTTATATAAAAACACAATATTTGTAGAAATATGCCTTATAAATGTCATTGCAACTAGTTTCATAGAAATTTGTAGTGCTCTTCCAAATCAAAAGGGTCGTGTTAGTTGGTCGCGCAAGAAATTGCATAGTGACGCGATATAACCACATGTAAATAAATCATGGTAATTTAGAACTTAATTTTAGTGATCATAGTGTATTCGATCTGGATGTGTTATTTCAAACGATTCAAAAATTTTTTTTATAAATTTTCGAAATGTACTGAATTGAATTACAGGGAAACTAACTGGATGAATCATGGTGAAATTAACAGAATTATTTCATTATGGCTTGTGTTCAAAATTTGAAATGCTGTGTTCAAAGTGTTCTTGCAAAATAACTTTCATAAACTGTAATATGTTTTTGTTTGTGGTTATATGTTATTTTAAAGTTTCCATTTGGAAGCTGTATTAAGTAATTATATGTACGATATACTTTAATGGATTACAGACAATTTAGCTGAAACAGTTACCTATAAATAAGTTTTAACTTGCAAGACAAGTCTTAGTTGTAGTGTACGAATTTCGAATCATTATCTGTCGACATATTATACTTTGGTGAATGTATCTTATTTCATAGTAATTATGCTAATGCTAGCCATTAGATGTTATATATTATTATGATATCAATCAGATAATAAGTACTTAATAATAAGAAAGTATTTAAAAAAAGATTTACATTAAAACGTGATTTTCTCAATACATGCTTTTTCACTATTGCGCGCAGCTTATTTTAAAAATGGCTAATAGTACACACTTGAAGTTTGATAGATATCTTTATATGGATACTATCTTCTATCTGAATGCAACATCTGATGAATATTTTAATATTAAAAAGTTATGCACGAGATTATTAAACAATTTTTTAATAAAATAAATTTTATGAACTCAACTCAAAATAAGATAAGAAATTAACATGAAATTCTTAGGATTTTTGCTTCAAAGTAATTTTCAAATGTGATAAAAGCTATATATTAAATATAGAATTAAATAATATAACAGAATGTTTTAAATTAGGCGCGCAAGGTGGGAACATGACGTGAACACAAAAAATTATGTCGCAAAGCAGATTAAATTATAAAAAAATATCTCTGACAACAAAAACTTTCTGGTTACTAGTTCCCAAAGCAGCTATTTTATGTTATCAGCTGTAAAAAATTAGAATTAATTGCTTTTAAAATGAGTAAGTTATTCTAATTCTTGGAATAGTAACATATTCGAAGATTTTAAGGCTTTAAGGTGTACAAGCCCCCATGGTTTAAATCTGGAAAGCAAGTTCGCCAGATGTGTAAATGAAAACAAAGTAAAACGTTTACTGAAGCAGTTCTGTACGCCCTAGCAGCATACTTTCATGGAGGAGTAAAGTATTCTTAAAGAATTGAGCAGATTTTCATAAAGAATGATATCTAACTAAGTCACTTCTATCAAAAAAGGCTCCAGTAGATAACCGATTTCAATGAAAACGTGCCTCATACCCTAAAAGTGTAAGAAACTATCTTTTAAAAGATCTTTCTGACACGAGAAATTTGCAGGTGGTTGACTAACACGAATACGTCCACTCGAAACAATTAATACAACGTATTCGTCTGAAAGTCGAATACAATAAGAATCATTGATTTTTCTATGTATTGCTTATTCGCCATTGCTGTTTCAGTATTATCATAATTATTTCGGGTCGGTAATGGAATTAATAATATTGTCTGTATATTTCACTTTGATTATTTATTCTTCAATACCCAAGCTGAAAAAAACAGAAGAATATGAACCAAATATAATAACCATGATAATCAAATGTAACAAACCAAAAAAAAACAAATATGACAAATAAATATATAACCAAATATAACAAAAGTTATCAAATTCCCTCAACTAAATTGGATAGGACATACATACAGATATGGAGATGAAAACCCAGTGAAGGAATTGACATTCCAAAAGCCAGAGGGAGAGAAAAGGAGAGGAAGACCACGAACTAGGTGGTTAGACAATGTGGAATAGTTAAAGAACGTTGGTGTCAATAGGTGGATGACTGTCGCGTTGGATGGATCAAGTTGGCCGAAGCTGACTGAGACAACCTTAGCCGAAAATGGGCTGTAGAGCGTAAGAAAAAGAAGAGTATGAAAGCTTATAAAATATCCCATATGTAATTTTTGAGAAAATTGTCCTAGGCTGAATCCAAGATTTATCTAATTTAAATATTATTTTGATTGAAGGATATGCAATAAGTCCTTTTTCCATACAAATTACTGATTATGGCTATTAAAGGTTTTGTTTCGCAATTAATAATTTTCCTTTGTTAATAAAAAGTGAGCCTTCTGTTTTTAAGCATAAAACAATTAAAAAAAAACCCAAAATATTGAAACAAAAGAAATCTAAAATATTGCTACTGCATACCTAACGATAACCTGATCTTTCATGTAACTTTAGAGAAAGTCTAAAGTTACATACTCTTGGACATTATAAGACGTATAAAGCTGTCTTGTGACAATTGATATCTATATATTCCCAACATATGTGGGTACGTCATAGCAATTGCAATTCCTGCAAGATGTTCATTAGCACGACGTTCCAGCAGATTCAAATGCATACTCAGTGGTTTCCTGTCTACGATAGTAATTGAAAATGAAATAATTTTTGAAAGATCCGAGCAATACTGTTATTTTTACTTACTTTTATCCCTAACGTTTCGTGAATATTAGCTGACAACCATGGTCATATGACTACCTTATTCTGCTGAAGAGAACACTTTCAGAAAAGAACGCTGCTTACAAAAAAAAAAAAAAACATATTTGGATTCTGTGGCGCAAATTATGCCCAACTGCCAAGTTTTGTAAAAATCACACAAGCAGTTTTTAAGAAACTGGCTTTCAACATTTTAGCAACTAAACGTAAATTTAATTTGGTATGCATTTATTAATAAATACCGAATTGCCGAATTTTGCAAAAATCACAGGAGTAGATTTTTTAAACTTAGATTTTACAATTTCAAGTGCTCAATGTAACTATAATTTGGTATATATTTACTAATACCTCTTTTTAATTAAACTTACTTGTTTCCTTCTTTCATAATTTAAAATTTAGGTTCAGTTCAAGTAAAAGTGACTGATATTTTCTGATTTTTTTTTAATTTGTATTTTCAACCCAAAAGGGGTTAGCTCAGAAGGGCAATTAATTTCGTTTTGGCATTTTGCATTGGTTCACTTTCTGCGTTGATTCCCTTATCAAACTGTTGCCACCAAATATTACAGCCCTGTATTATATTTAAAAAAATTAAACAATGAAGAAACTACGTAAATGTATGTATGTATGTATGTTTCTCGCATTGTGATAAAACAACGATACCTAGAGCCATCCGATTTTGAATAGTGTAATCCTCCAACGAATATGGGCATCTGGAAGTCCTAAATTAGGAATTTGAATTTTGTTTTATTATCTATTTCATGTTTCATCAGACATTAAAGAATTTTTGAATAACAAACTCCACGATTTCAAAGCGAGCAATGGCAACCCTGTACGAAAAAAAAAATTGAGTCTCCAGCGCGCGAGACTGTATTTCGGAAATTCTAAACATATGCTCATTTTAAAATAATTTTGCTATATTGCTGTTAAATTGAATTTCATGGTTTAAGTACGAAGAACATGACATTTAATAAATAAAGGTAACGCACAAAACGTTAAACTCCTTTGGGCATAATGTAAAAACTTAAAGATTTTCAGATTTTTTTTAGTAATTTTTTTCGAAAAAAATTTGAATTATAACCTGTAAAATTTTTACCATCACTTTAAACAGATGTAATTTCAGGCATACCTCCAACAAAAAAATTTGATGTGTACTCCACATAACTTCTTTCCACGGAATATTAAATTATACGCATTTTTTATGCATTTCATTTAAACCTATTTCCTAGAATTTCATTAGAGACATAATCGTCATTCAAATTATTCAGTTCTCACTTCGCAGCAAGGCAAAAGTACATAAAACCTGAAACTATCTTTATCAAAAATTGAAAATAGAGAAAAATATAAAATACCAAATAGCGTTAAAACAATTAAAAAAACAATTTTTACTATGAAAATTACAGTTTCTACGCAAAAATGAAAGTTTACTTTTGGTCTCACTCGACAAAAATAAACTGAAAGTGCAGAAGTTGACATAATTCACTATTCTATTTCAAATGTAAGGAAACATGGCAGCTATGGTAAAAAAATTAGGCTTAGCAGCACTTAAACAACTTTTAAATTTTTGATAATTCTACAACTATTGCATGCAATTTAACTAAAGGCATAAAAATTTAACCGAAAGATAAGAGCAATATTATTCAATCATATTTAAAGCAAAAAATGCACAATTTACCAGCATATAAGAATAAAAAAAACAGAGCTCATGGAACCGAATAACATAGTGGGTCTATATGTATATGGGTATAAATATTCCATGTAAAAACATCCTTTAATTTTATTCGATAGGGTCAAAATACATATTTTCGTAAAATATGATACCCGAAGATTTTCGCGATTATAACGCGATATTTACTTCGTGCAAGGAAGTAATTAGAGTTTTTTTTTTTCAAAATTTTCCAAGATACACGCTAATTTATGTATAGGAGCGTTTTGAAATGCAGCATATTTGTTGTAAGCTACACATAATAACGTAAATGTGGTTTACGCACTTTGTTAAAATTATTTGAATGTATGAATAATGCGGCTTTCTTTTCCGCTGCAGCCTAATGAAGGGGAAAGGACAATAGGTTACCATAAATTAAGAATTTCGTCAAATAATTATTCTTGATGAAAACTGAAAAACGTTAAGATAAATTTTTAAATTTCTCAGTAAGTTGCGCAACAAATTTTGCAAAATTTAATATTTAGGAGTAAATTGAATCACAGAATAGAAACGAGAATAAAATGTTTAAAATTTCTGAAAAAGTCCGATTTTGTGTCAAAATACCTATGTTGAAACAATGCTGTATATAAATCTAATATGTCTTAAGTTTCGCTTTTAAGACAGGAAAAATGTTTGCAATCAGTATAATTTCTTCAACCAGACTGCTGAAAACATAAATAGTTGTAAGTTTTGTGTTTAATGTTTTAAAGTGCTTAAATAATAACACGCGTGGCTTCATAGTTTAGTAAACTGTCCAGCAATTCGGTTTACTAGCAGTTATGTATGAAATTTTTTTCAGAGTTTGAATGCAAGCAATTTCGACGATCTTATTTATAAATCTTCCAACTAATTTATGAAATTTGCGAATGATGAAAATCTGTCAGTCGAAAGTAAAGCTTTCTTTTTTTTCTTTTTGTAAGTTAGCATCAAAGGGGAGATGATAATTTGATTTTCTTGAGAAATAAGGAAAGCGTCTTCTTGTCCATTTAGAAGAAAATGAAGTTTTCCTTTAAGTATACTGAGAGATAAAACCTTCAACCGATCTTTGAAACAAGTCGTGCGTAGCCTTTCCTCACGCAAACCTGCATTACCTCTACGGTTGTTCAATTGCATTTGTTCAACAATTGCTCAAACATGTTTGTATCTGCAGTTGTCTTTACCAATTATGTAATTGAAAGTGGCTGGCAAATAGAAATTGATGAAATTAGCACTTACGTGTCATTGCTGCAACTGGCGTGTTTCTGTTTAGGAGAGCACCTTTAAGCACGCCATCATCCTTCGAACATTGTTTCAGTCAGCCTATGGAAGACGACTATACCTCCTTACCGCTTAATATTATAAGTGAAATACGTTTTACTATATTTCACTTATAATATTAATAAACGCAGGTTCTTAAATGAAAGAAACTTCTAAAATTAAAATATAAGAAAATAAAAGCGTTTCTTTTATGCCTTGTTTTAGTGCAATAGATAAGACATCGATCCAGTTATTCGAAAATCTTGCCTAAATCTCCGGCAAACGCATAGTTTATTTTAAATTGTCCTTAGTTCCGAAGCTTCTGATGCTCTCTACAACTGCTATTTATTGTTCACAACTAAATACGCAGAAATAACTCACATAAAATTAAAATAATCATACTTTAGTAAAAATATTTTATACTGTCAAAAAATTGATTGTTAAGTGAAACGCAAATGATTGTTTTGTACTGTTGTACGTAATATACTCAAGGACAAAGCAAAATGTCTCAAGATAACATTAAGAACAGAGAAACTATGTAAATACTAGAGTTTCGACGGGTAAGCTAAGGATTTAAGCTTATTATGATTGCAGATGAGCTTGAACTTTTGTGATTTGTCCCAAGCATAACATTAATTTCAATCATCTTCATTAGAAATGTCTTCCACCAAGACACATCTTCCCTTAGGCAGATAGCCCTTGTATATTTTTCGTAATTAAATAACCTTTCCAAACCTGATACTCCATGAAGATAAGAAGCACTGGCGGATGAAAGCAAGAATGTGAAGAGAAAATGATAGTGGCCAAGAACATCTGTTGCACAAAACTGCAACCCATACATGGCGAACGATTCCGGACAAACTAGGAAACCCATCAGAAAACGATAAGCTTGTATGAACCCTACAGAATCTTGATTTCTCGTATATGAGAAGGGGTTCCTTAAAATGTTTTCAGACGTCGCCTGATATGCGAAAACTCTAATACAGGAGATCGAGTGGACAGTCATATGCAAGTGATCCATAAAATATTTGCAGAAGTCTCGTAGTGATAACCGTACGATCATAGCACTTACTATTTGTATTTCTTTTAACATCGGAGCATTGGTGCCTCCGTTCGCAGTGATTCCAGCCAACATGAATACAAAACTTCCCAGAGTGGCAATGTCTGATGTTTAGCTTTGAGCGCTGCTTTGTCAGGGGCATGGCGTCCTGCTGTGGAGGTGTAACGGCACAATTCGAAACTTGTTAGAGTAATGCATTGCCTCCACTATAACTATGATAGGCTGGGGATCGATAAAGGTCAATGGCTAGTTTTCTCTATTAATTATAAGAAGAACACTAATGGCCAAGTGGCTTGCGAATAAACTATTTCTGGATCCTTGAGGCTTTTGGATGATATATGTTTCGGTAGCTTAATATAAGGTGGAATATTTTCAATTGTCCATCTTGAAAATAATATATTCAGTCTAAGAGTGTTGCATAATTTAAGTGGTAGCAAGCCAAAAAGAAGAAATTTTTAAAAATGCTTAAACTTTGAGAGTTCAGATAACAAATTTGCTCGTGAATCATTTAGATATATTTCAATTATTTTCTCGCGCTGTTACCCCAATGACCTAAACAATAGAGAATATTAAGATTTTGAAGATGGTGTGTCGTAATAACCTAATATTAGATGCACGATATATATTGCCGAGAAGCGTACAACTGAAGAGGTCGCTCGAGGGCGGGAGAGACAATGCTAAAAAAAGAGGGTGGTAAGCAGAGGGCCCCAGCCTCAATGAAATAAATAGAAATGAAATACATAACATGATATGTAAAAGTGGCAGAATGAAATATAATATATTGACTTACCTATGTATGGTACAAAAGAAGAACACGTTATATCATCACTTGTGAAACACGTATTTATTCACAACTTCAAAACTGTGTTGATAAATATTGATAACCACTTGGTCACAAGATACCTACATAACACCAGCCATAAAACATTCACGAGTTTGTCGTAGGAGTACATCAAATCGAAGGAAATGAAATTGGGAAACATCGCAAAAGCCACTAATCAAATTTCGGCGCAATGCTTGTAGAATGCTGTACGACTTGGTAGGAATGAAAATGTTCAGCTATTTTTTAACAAACTGCGCTGCTTGGTCGGTCTCATTCACAGGTACGAAAATAATCTATTATATTAAAAAACACCAGGACTTGCTGAAGAAAACTTTAGTGCCGAATCAGCGTAGCACAAAAAGTTACCAGACGTATCTTGCAACCTTCATTTACGTGTGCCAGTGTAATTTTAATGTCCGTTGCCACTGTCGAAATGGAATTCGGAGTGAAAAATGTGAGGCCTTGCCATCGCATAGACTCTTGAATAGTCACAACGTGAGTGTCAAGGGAATTGTGGCCAAAAATAATATGAAAATGAATATTTAGTCTGCCTTGGCTGGAAAGTTTGCTGTTAATTATGGATCAACATCTACGCAAGCAATATTTTTTACATCGTCAGATCTATGTCTGCTTCATTACGTACATTGATTTAAATGTGGATTATTTTCAATATGTTTTATAAATCAAACAAAAAAGTATAAAAAACTGCTAATAAATACTGAAACTTAAATAAAAGTAATTATTTATTCATAAAATAAAACTAAATAGATAATTAAAAGGCTGACGACATTATCGCCTTGAAACTATGAGAAATCCCTGGTATAAGAGTTGTTGTGAACGAAACAAATCAGCGCACGCATACAGACATACAGACATCATTGTAAAAATAGTAAAAACGTGTTGTATGGGGCACTAACTCATGCTTTTAATTGAAACCTCACTCTCTGGGTCTGACCCATTACCACGCTTGCCTTTGTGCTCAAGTTGTCGAGAACTAAAAATAAGGAGGATCTGAAAGATGAGTAGGGATGAATAAATATCTGGATCCATATGACGATGCTTCTCGAAAGCATTTATATCGAGCAATTTTTTAACAAAAGTAAAAAAGAAACATAAATATATCCTTGTCCTGAAAACAAAACTGTCATTAAAGCAAATTTCTAAACATTTATTTTCCTGCCTTTCTGAAATATGCAAAGAGATCAAAACCAGTGAGTTGAGTTAAATAATTTGTAAGATCCTTATAATTAAAATCATTTTACCCAGAACCATTTGAAGGTAATTCTAGTGAACAGAGGTTGACGGAGTTGCGCATGAGTTCAGTCTATGAGAGTTATGTCCGAAGAAAAGCAAATTAGTTCAAACTTCTGCCTAGATAAAGCTTTTTCGGCCAAAAATATATAAGTCAGCAAATCGCTTTTTTTCCTATCACATTCTGGGATTTAGATCTACAAACTTTACAGTTTAGTTGAAATATATTGAAAGTCAATGAAGAATAACATTTAAAACCTTTTACACGCCAAACTATGATGCGAAAGTAAAATAAACGTTTTATTGCGAAAAATCGATTTAAAACTCAAACATAAAAATTATAAAGAAAGAAAAAAAATTAAAAAAAAAATTTTTAATGATTTATAGCATGTTCCATAAATGGAACATTGACGGGAAACAGTTAGTTTTTTTACATGATTTTTGGAAAAGATGATTATCGACATTCTAATTCGAAGCTTCATTTTTGTCTGTACTTTTTCAGCATTAGCAAGTGAATTCGTCAACGTTATTCGGAAGTAACATAGATCAAGCAGAAAAATAGGAAGCCTACACCTTTATAACCTACTCCACCAAAATTTCTTAGGAGAAGATATGAAGCTTCCACAGGAAAAAGCTTTCGTAATAAATTAAAACAAAAATTACATAGTTCATAAGCAAGAATTTATAAAAGAATTTTACGTGAATAAAAAGTTAAATAATACAAGTAAAAATAGAAACTTACCAACACTTTTTTAAACAAGAAATAAAGACAAAAAATAATAATTGTTTTTATGTTCTGAGTCTTTTTTCTACTGTCCATGATAGTTAGGAAAGCATTTCTGATGCAGTCTTTTCTCGCACTCAAAACATTTGTTTTTTGTGTTCTTCTGGCATACAGCGCAACGTCCTTGTGTTGATGGCACAAGATATTGGGAATCTGTTTTTCTCAAAGATTCAAAGTTATGTGCACGAGGTCCAGGAACTGAATGGACTTTTGGTTTCATGCGAAGCAGACATAAAGTTACTTCTCTCCTGAAATTGAGATGTGACAGTTCTACTTCTGTACCTTTGTGCAAATGTGAATGTAGAATCCACCCGGCAACAACAGCCATATTTAATGCATTGCTAAATAGATTCCAGTACCATTTTTTGCTTCTAAACATAGGTCGATATGATGCAAGAAGTCTATCTAGCAAATCGACTCCTCCCATTCCTTCATTGTACATTTTTATAAGATACGGCTGAGGAATATCAATTTTCTTTTTTTTTGGCTCGGCAGAATCTCTTAGCTTTACTGACAGGTTCATGCGTTGAATAATTGGATGCTATACTTACAACAGCACTGTCTTTCCAACGGCAAATGTAAACTTGTCCGTCACTTCGGTAATCGAAATTTCCTCTTTGCCATTTTGAAGCTTCCTTTGGAGATTTGAGAGGGCATCTTCCAGTCCGAAAATCCCGAACTGTGCCAGTTGCTTTAAAGTTCTTTTCAAATAAATCCGTGAACAGTTTATGGGATGAAAAAAAGTTATCAAAAAAAAATTTCGTGCTTACTTGGATTTTCAACACTTGATAAAAGTTCCCACACAACTCTAGATCCCAGAGGGAAGTTTTCTGTTACTGAACTTTTCCCGCTATAGATTTTCATTGCGTATGGATAGCCATTATTGGAACACAACACCCATATTTTATAACCAAACCGAATTGGTTTACCTCGGATGAACATTTTAGCCGAATGGTGACCATAAAAGGGGACCATCGTTTCATCTACACTCAATTTAGAGTGGAAAATGCCGAACTGTTGAAAATTTTTTCCCAGTTCTTCATAAAAGGGAGAAACTTTTCCTGTTTTATCTTCTAATGCCAACTTGGTATTATCTATAATATGAAAATATTTTTTCAGTTTTCGAAATCTATTTCTTGGCATTACAGAAGAAACTACTGGGACAGATAAATCTTCTTGAGTGCTCCAGTATAAAACTTCGCCATGTACCTGATGATACCGCTAAACAACAGTAATCCTAAAAACTGTCCAATATCGTTTTCATCTACAGCTAAAACTTTTTCTTTCTGCATTGCGTAAAAACTTGTCATATTTCCTAAATGTAGCAAATATTCTCTAGTTAGGAACTTGTGAAAAATCTCAACTGGAGATAAAGTAACTAGTTCAGGAAACACTTCGCAAATATTTTCAATGCTGCCAGTTTTTAGAATTTTGTTAAAATTTAAATTTTTCCCCCACCGATGTTCAATGTTTTTCTCTTTCGCGTTTAGTTTTCGCTTCAAATTCTTCCTTCCCTTTGAAGGTTCTTGAGGAGATATTTCATCATCATCTATTTTATTAGAAATTTCGATTTTTCCACATACATCCGCTGGCTGAACAGGCTCAAAAATATCTTCATTTACGTCTTCCTCATCTGCCAAACATCCAGTTTCTTCTGGAGGCAGTTGACAAATATCAATACACTCATCATCATCTGATAATGTATAAAAATATTCCAATGCTTCTTCAACAGTCTGAAATGGTTTTGAATGAGCCGTCTTCTCAGCGTAGTGTATCTTCACGAACTGAAACAAAAATGAAAACAACTGGAAAATAATGAAATCCACACTCCAAAATATACGCCTCTTTCACTGAGTCATAAACAACCTCTAGCGTCTAGCCTATCAAGAAACGCCACATGCTTTTTCTAGCAGCTGCAAGTAACTCACTTCAAATCCTTATGAGAATGTGTGAAAGGGGAATAAGGGGGATAAACGGGAGTCGAAAACAGGTTAACAGTCATAAACATCTGTTTTCCACACTTACTGGAACTTTTCACATTTGAAAATCTTTCTCCGTCCCTCTATTCACGGCAATCAAAGTAATTTCAACCTTTACACGCCAATGTTTCCTTTCTGGAACATCCACATTTCTTACCTCGTAGTAAAAAATAATAATCATCTTTCTACGATAACTTACTGTCTATGCATAAAATGATCCTTTTTAAATATCCTCATTGAGTTTTAAAAACATTTGTTGAATTTTTAATTTTATATGAATTTCTGAATTTTGCTCTTAGAAAAGAAGTAAAAAAGGTGAAATAATGAATTTTTTTTATCAAGATAATTTTTCTTTTAGAAGAATTATATTGCTACTAAAACATCAATCCATATTTACTCTCCATGTAATAATTTATACAGAGAAATATTAATAAAATTGTTCTTTTTATGAAATTTTAAATTCCATGTTCCATTTATGGAACATTGGCGTCTAAAAGGTTAATTCTAACAAAATTCCTAATCCTAAAATGCCGAACATGAAAAATACGTATTGGGATATATTAATAGCTGGAATAAAAAAGTAAATTTCAAATAAACAACAAATGGAAACCTGAACTGAGTTAACCGAAATCATTACACAACGCAATAAAGCTACCCAAAATTAGCGAAAAGGAGCTAGATGAACGTAGAAACAAACATCAACTTAATTTATGAGAACCAAAATCCTTAAAATAAGATTATGTGTGTAAAGCTTTAAATAAAAAATATGGGTAGAATTTCAAGAAAAAAATAACATAACAAACCTTGAAATACTATAAAATAATCGAATTCAGTTCAGGGAAAAGATAGCAAAAGACTGTTGGATTAAACTTTTAATTATAAAAGGTCAGATATCAATACTGACGAATTTGAAGAGAAGTAATGGATAAAAGGTAAGTACAAAATTCTAAAGGGAAGGAAAAATAGGAATGGCTAAAAAACGCACTTCATTGTAAAATAATCAATAGAATAGTTGTAAAGTCATTAGGTTATTTTGAAACAGGAGACGTAAAAAATGTGCTGCGACCTCGGCGGGACTTGAACACTGAATCTCTCGAATACGCGTCGAGTATGCTTTCAATTACACCACGAAGGAATATGGAAAGGAGAGAGAAAATACTTCATATACTCATATACTTCATATACTTCATAACTGATCAGGTTGCGCAATAAATTAAATTCATTGCAGAGAGGCTGGATGCTGGCCGTTACAAGAGCATTTCGCACTGCATCTACTGAGGTCATAAGTGTTTTGGCAGGCATTCCGCCTTTCTCGTTCTCCTATGAATTTTATTATCAAAAATTCTTATTGTCTAATAATTTGATTGAGGAAATACAAATGGGAGAAATTGCTGTGCATAGTGATGCTTTTCAAAGATTTTATGACGAAATAATACATCCAAAAGATAAAATATGTATTATTTATGATTGTACTTATTTAGAAAATCAAGAATTAGACATTTATAGAGATGGCTCAGGATTCGAGGGTGGAGTGGGTTGTGCATTTGTTGTTTTCTTTCATGGAATCGAGATTTTTATTAACAGAATAATGTTAAAAAATATGAACTCAATTTTTCAGGCTGAAACTTACGCAATTTATGAAGCCCTCAGATGGATAGAGAAAACTCTGAAAGTGAGATATAATATTAATGTCTACTCAGACGCATTATCGGTACTTCAGTCCCTCTCGGGTCCTGGGCATAAGAATTATTTATTGCATGATATTAAGATTATTTATAAGCGTTTAAAGTTTGTTCATAATATTAAATTGCACTGGATGAAAGCCCATGTGGGACATAAGGGGAACGAGAGGGCGGATGTATTAGCGAAATCTGCTGCCCTTGGAGAGGGAGACTTTGATTGTTATATTCCTGCCTCTAAAAGGAAATCAGTAACAGCTCTTTATGTAAATAATATAGAAAAATGGAGGTTAAGCTGGGGGTCGTCAGATAAAAATCAAGGAATACTAAAAAAAATTAAAACTGATAAAAATATGAATATTTATAATGATATAGACGTAAATCAATTAATAACAGGTCATGGACGATTCCCGGCTTACCTAAAACGATTTGGTATACAAAATAATGACTGTTGTAGAACTTGTAATAAAGTTGGAGATGCTCAGCACTATTTTGATGACTGTATATTAACTGGGAGTGCAAGGGTTAAATATAAGAAGAACTATAAAATTGATATAAGGAAAAACTATAAGAACTTAATAGATTACAGTAGGACTGTTATGAAGATTCTAAATACAAATAGAGAAGCAGCGGGAATTGATGTTTAAGTGTTTAAAAATCCGTTCAATAGTCAGTTTTTAATGTATATTTTAAAGGAATGTATTGTTGATATACTGAATGTTATAATTTCGATGTTTTATAATTTTAATTTTGGTATGTAGTTTGAAAACTGATGTCAAAACCTGATGTTTAATTGATGAATTATAGATTTTGTAAATTATTGTTTAAAGAGAGGATGATATCATAAAACCTTCTTGCTAAATGTGAATAGAAATTGTAATGAATAATGTAAAATATTAGAAATGTTTGAGATATATTATCAATTGTAATTTTTATATTTATATCTTTTGTGATGGATCATGTGAAATGAGGCAACAGAGTTTGTATTGCTCTGAATTGTATTACATGTGTATGTGTTTTTCTTTTATTGACATTAACACAATTTAAGATTTAAATAATTGGGACTGACAGATAGAATTTCCTTTCCGTTTTTATATTTTTAAATATAAGTTTTAAATTGATTAATTTTTACTTAATAGTAATTTTAGATAATTTACATTAATTTTTTCACCAATGCAGTCCTTTGTTTTGCTTTAACACTACGCACCTGTTTTAAAAACTTTTTCTGTACTTAGAGTACATGAGATTAGAAACTCATAAATATGCTTTAATTTACAAACGGGGATTTATTTAATTTAAACATATTGCCACTGAGAACTAGTGTCTCAGTGGTCGTTAGACGGACCCCACGGTTGATGATCTTTCCGTAGGTCAGATAGGCGTGTTTTCAGTACTAGTGGTTTTAGGGATCTTAGCATTGGCTTTCTTTACTCCCCTGTTGTTGTGGTATTTGTTGTGTGTGTTTAATTAGATATAGATTTTAGATGTTCTATATTTTTGTGTTGGAAAAGTGGAGTTACTCTTGTCAGAGTTCTGTTGGTTTTTTGATGGTAATGTATTATGATTTTTGGTTTCTTCTTTGTTTTGGAATTGAGGCCTATTGTGTTTGATTGTACAGATTAAATCACAGACCTGTACATTTTGTTTTTGAGATTTTTAGTTATGATTTTTGGGATTTTCCCTTTTTTTATTGGTAGTTCCCTGGTTTGTTTGTAGTATGTATGGTTACATGTTGTTTGTTCTTTTTTCTTGTAACTAACGGTGTGATTTTATGATTTTCTTTAGTTTTGTTGGTATGAATGGACGGATCGGTCTTTTAATTGCATCCATACTAAAATGTATCTTTTTGGTTTGATTAGTTCACATTATACTAACCTTTTTTTGTTGCCCGGTTCTTGAGGCTTTAGTTTTCTGGGGCTTCGTCTTATACTATGATAGTTATTATATCGTTGTATTTAACATAATTTTATTCTGGACACGGCCGGACCGACCGCTGTCTTCATTGTTTGTTGTTAGATGGGCTAGCTCTTAATTTGAGCCATACGACTGGAGCATTCCAGTCAGGTGGGCCGGAGGGCTGCGCCCCATTACTATACTATACTATACTTCATATACTCATCCTTTTAAAGAGTGACTGGGGATTACGGGACCCAATTGCTAAATCCTGCTGGTGATGAATTATCGTCCACCAGCTTTAATTTTGGACACCACTTGTAGAATCATTAGGTTATTTTGAAGCAGGAGACATGAAACATGTGCATTGTCCTCTCCAGGACTCTAGCCCTAAACCTCTCGAATACAGATCGAGTATACGTCCAATTACACCATGAAGACATGCGGAAAAGAGGGAGAAAATACCTTAGACAGTAGGACTAAAAACCTGAGAACAGGAAACGATTGATGAAGTAAGAGAAAAACAGAATGAAAGACATACGCATAAAGTGGACCGCAA
Source organism: Stegodyphus mimosarum (assembly GCA_000611955.2). NCBI lineage: Eukaryota > Metazoa > Arthropoda > Arachnida > Araneae > Eresidae > Stegodyphus > Stegodyphus mimosarum. The sequence goes on from KK122427.1 coordinate 132,097, forward strand.
ATGGAAATTGTCAAGAAAAACTCTAAAATTTGAAATGAGATCGGAAAATAAAATGACGGAAAGAAATAAATTTAATCTGTTCTACAGAAATACGAAGGAAATAAAGAAACTGAAGGAAATAACCAAGTTTAACTAATTTCTTTTTGAAGGGGAAATGCATTAAATTAAGTTAATAATATGATATTTAACTATATCTACTGAAGACTTAAAAGAAGCATAAAAACTGAAGTGGTTAACTTCTACTTGAATGACGTGGAAAATTTCAGAGAAAGAGAACTTCAGAAAAGGAGTCTTTCTTCACACATTTGCTTTTAAATACGACACGACGGGGAGAGGATTACCCAGAGACTTTAATCTAAAGATAGCAGTGGGAAATCTTAAAGGAATAGCTAGATTATTGAAGTAGAGAAATTTACCTGCATGAGAAAATCATCATCAATTAAAGCCTATCTAAATTTTTTTGAAGAAAATGAAAGAATTAAGGTAATAGAAGCAGTTCACAGCAGAAGCCATTGTAGGATTTAATATCAAGTAACTAATTAATATGATTTGAAATTTTATTATAGCGTTTACGTTCCGTAGTCCTCAGCAGAATGAAAATTATTTGAAAAGTATTTAAGTCAAGGTCTTGAATGTTTTAGAGTTAGAGCTTCTGGCAGCCTCTCCTGCAGTTCCCATCTGATAGCCAGTTCTGCCGAAGTTTATTCTTGCTTTGAGCCATTTTCTTAGCCAAAGTTAAAATCTCACGGTTAATTACTTGAACCAGCATAAGTAGGACTACATTGTGTGTAATTTCAGACTAAACTACCGATCCAATTTGAAATTCCAAAACACTCCCCTTTTCCTACTGACAACCTATCGAGAGAATGTATACTTCTCGTGCATTTTGAGTACCTCCTTGCCGTACAGAGCTCCTTGCTGTACAACGAGATTACAAATATTCATTCCTTCTCTGGGATTCGTACCCGAGCTCTCCGGCACAGCAATCAGCATCACTAGATACTATCTTATCTCGGCCGCAAATGATTAGCACAACCAACAATCAGTTAAAAGATCAGTCGAGGAGCTGGATTATTTTCCTGTTCCACAGATCTTACAGATTTTACGATTGCACCCGAATAAAATCAAGTGACAATAACTTAATAGCACATTGATCTGGCCGATTGGGAGTCATTCCTCCTTCTCTGTCGCTTTTCCATGTGTGAGAAAGATGATGTAAAAAACTGAAGATATTCATTTTATGTATCCTTGTGGCTTAGTGTTTACTACATTCATCTAAAAGTTGGAAGATTCGTAATTCAGTTCTTATCAATCGTACAGTTCATTTTTCATACTTCTTGCTCCTGAAGAACTTTATAATCTCTACAAATATATAAATAAAACGAAATTTTTATTGATCTCTTTATCAGTTTGATTTACGTAAGCAGTATAAAAAAGAAAGTGGAAGAAAGAAGAGATTGTGGAAAGAAATTTCCTGTTTCGATAAAAACGAAATACGCAACTTTCTTTCTCGAAGAATAAAATACTAAAATCAAACATTATTTTTTCTTCTCGAAAGAAAATGTATGGATTACATTCAATTTTTACTTCCTGCTCGTGAACATTGACTTTTTTCTCCTCGAAATATTTCTGCTTTGTTTTATGCTCTTTCACTTGAATAATTGGTAGAAAACTCCATATTTTATAGTTTTGGAGTAGTTACTTATTTTTTAACCGAAAAAGAAAGAATCTTAAGCATTCAAAAGCTGAAAATAAATAAAAAAATTAATGCCATATATAGCAATTAATAAAATTTTAAGTTTATCTACCTAACTATTAAAAATCGTTGTCTCTTTTACATAGTCATATTCGGAATGTTTCGTGAAAACTTCGAAAAGAGATGATGACAAACTGTATAATGATTAATAAATGAATTTTTGCTAAAAAAGTAAGAATGAAACTTGAGCATACAAAAGCTGAAATTGAGTAGAAAATTAATGCTACGTATAGCAGTTAATGAACATGAAATATATAATCTTAAAATTTCGAAAAGAGAAGATGACAAACTGTATGAGGATTAATAAAATAATTTTTGCTAAAAATGTAAGAAGTAAACTTAAGCATTCAATAACTGAAAATGAGTAGAATATTAATTCTACGTATGGCAGTTAATGAGCAATTTTTCATGAAAAATATAGTGTAAAAATTTCAAAAACAGAGGTGCGATTGTTTAATTGATTATGAAAGAGAAAATTTATTTTCTTTCTCGTTTCTTAATATGATATTCTTTTAGTAAAAATTAAATCTTTTGTTTTTCCAGTGTATTCGTCTTCTTTAGTGTCATCAGGATTTTGATGTACAGCCTGCAGTTAATCATCTGATCGTCGATTCGATAGTTTGACGAAACATGTCAGGAGGTAGATATATACTATTTTAGTAGATTTGTATATATTGAATTGTGAGAAAGCACATTAGAACTATGCGCCTAAGGGGAGGGATGTCTTTATGGAGGGCGTTATCAGGAACTGGTTGTATACAAATTATATATTATCAAAACAACAAAAACCTCAAGCAGCTGGTTTATTCAATGGGTCTAACTATTCGTGTTCACAAACTTTACACCTCTACCACTAGTGGCCACTTCAGAGGAATACTAACAGAAACTGATTTGCTTTTACAATATTCATTGAGAGGACTCAAATTTAAAATTATACCTAAAACATTTAAACGCAGATTTTTCTCAGAAATAATATATAAATACAATGAACTCGCTTGGCAACTATCTTCCTAAGACAACCAGTGTTTCTGAGAGTATAAATAAACATATGTCATAAACATTACCTTTTTTAAGATAACGGCTTCCACAGAAGACTGAGATGATACGGAATCGTGAATGGTCGCTTTAAAGAGGATTTTTTTATATTTAACTTTATATTCAGACATTTCTAATAAGTAATTTAAAAATATTATTACATTTTTTCGAGTATATTTTATTCGAAAATGTTTAGTTATTGCGTGAACTTTTATAACATACTGTGGAGCATTTTCCTACGACGACCACTCTTTATAACTTTACAATTCACAGCTTCATAGTTTTTATAACATATACTGGACCATCTTCCTATGAAGACGAGTTTTTATATTTTGAACTGTTCCTTGTTCTTGGCATATATTATCCACTATTTTTCAAACACTGCTGCCTCTAGGTAAACCACCTGTTTCCCTTTAGGTCCCAAACAACGTTTTACATTTTTTGTCAATTAAAAATGAACACGTGTTCTCTCGTTTAACACCGTTAGTCACTGCATTGTTAAACGGTAAGTTTTCTATGAGCTAAAAACCTTCAGCTAAGAAGTTTACAATTATTTTTAGCATATCAGAAATTAGTTTTGATAGTTTAAGAATAATGAGCATTTGTTATGCAGATTTCTAGAAACAGGTTAAAAATCTAATGAATATTAAATTCCAGGTTCTAGTTTTATTTGACGAGTATTAATATTTTTACAGTTAAAAATTGGTAACCAACCTACAGAAAAATATAATTGAATTAAATGTCAGATTGTAACTGAATTTCAAAATAGTAATTCGACATAAATGTCTACAATAGACAATTAGAGGTAACATACAGACAGAAAGAGAGACAGAGAGTGATGAGTTCAGTCAGAATAAAATATCCACGTTAAATTACTATGGAAAGAGTTCAGAATATTTGGTCGTCAGGTTTTAGTATCAGTATCGTCTAAGAAATGTCTCAGTATATTATACGTTATATGCAAAGCGGCAACGGCGGATAGTATCGTTTTTTTACTAATTGAACACCTTTAAATAGCTGAATGCTGAAAGTTTCTTAACAAATACAGTGTATTCTATATTATCCGGGCTAATGCAGGTGAATTCAAAAATCAGTAATTTCGTTTATATCAGTAATTTTGTTTATTAATCAGTTTTTTTGAATTTCATTCCGTAATTTTTAATTAGGCTTTCACCAAGAAACATTAAAATAGCTGCTTTAATCAGTCTAGTGGTTGGCTTCTGTGCTGTTGAACTCAAGTTCGAATCCTCAAGACGTTTTGGATGCTTATATATGTATAATAGCATCTGCAATATGAAAGAACTTCAAACACCAGAGAGAAGAGAGCCCTTTCAAGAGTATGGCAGTATTTGAATTGTTTAAAAATATCATAAACAGTTTGCCAGTCAATACCATATTCTTCGGCGAGCTTTACCGTCGATTTGCTATGTTCACATCTTTCGACTAATGTTAAGTTTTTGTTAAGTTTTGTAAACCAACTTTCTTGTGCTTAGTACTTGTAGCGTGCTCTTTATTCATTTTATAGTTTTAAAATTTTAAATAAATTTTTACAAAGAAGAAAATATTCGTGAAAATACGCACGAAACGAAAAAATCAGAGTTCAACCTAAAAAATGCCTTAGGCTATGCACGTGCAGAACGGAATTGCATGATGTAATCGTTGAAACTAAATCTAAAGATGCAATTCAGCGGCTGTTGCAGCATGCTCGGCCTTACGCGTATTTGTTTTTTACACACTC
>KK122427.1:136722-198874 GCA_000611955.2 Stegodyphus mimosarum
AGGCTCTTTCGCATAGAGTGGAGAATCCATGCGTTCGCCCTGCCAGTCGCAGATAATCAGCAAACCGGATAATCCGCTTCCGGATAACCGAAAATACACTGTACTTTACTAGTTACGTATCTCTGTCTATCTGTATTTATTCGTGTAATGTAGGGTATTGAGTTCCAGGTGTCTAGGTCACAGTCATTATCATACTAAAAGAAAAACTTTTATTTAAAAAAACTTCAAATTGAGTCTGCCAAAAAATCAAATATAGGATTTATTTAAAGGCATCCTTACGAAGCACATCCATTTTTATTCTGGAATTTATTGCTTTATTTTATCTCGAATTTTAATCGATCAAATATTTCGCAGATCATCCCAAATTGTAAATACACTATTTGTTTTTTGTAATCACGAGACTACCAGTGGCCGGGTGGGTAAGGTCGGTGAATGTTGGAAGTTTGACCAACATTTGATATCAGGCTAACGGATTGGCTGCATGGTTTGTTTTCCGCATGTGTAACTTCAATACGAACTTGTTTCCCCTAGAATGTCCTCCTCGATGAGTTCCTTCCTTTCAGGCAGATCATGATAAGAGATTATACTGATTATGGAAACGAAATGTGTGTATCGAAGATGTTAAGTTACAATCATACCTACCTATTATACTAGATTATGCATTGTACTTATTTGCAAACAATTTGGATATTTAGAGCAAACGTTTAAAAATAATTTTAATCCTTTTACCACAAGAACAGAACTGAAACAATGATAAAGCGAAAGAAGTACTCACCTTGAGTATTTAACTTAAAAGAATATTCTGCTGGCCACCCAAATTGCAACACCAAGAAAGACAAAAGATATCACAACAAAATTTATTTAGTAGATAACATGTTGACCAAGTATCAAATGATTAAATTTATAGACTTCTGTGAAATGTGGTTTCTTCCAGAATCAGTAACCAGAGTAGCCGCCATTGTTGGAGATCACCGCTGCCACACGCCTCGGCATTGATTCAAAGAGACTTTGAATGTGTTCTTGGAGTACAGCAGACCAAGCAGCTTCCACACATTGCCAAAGTTGATCTGGTGTGGCAGCTTGAGATGTAATCTGAGTCAATCGTTCAGCAACCTTGGACCACATGTTTTCTATCGGCGAAAGATCCGGAGAGCGAGCCGGCCAGGGAAGCAATTGAATCTGGCGATTGACGAAGAGCCCTTGGACAATGCGTGCCACGTGTGGTCGCGCATTATCCTGTTGAAATATGGCTGTGGGCAAGCTCTGAAGGTAAGAAAGGACAACTGGCTCCAACACCTCAGAGATGTTGCGCTGGCTGTTTACAGTACCGGCAATGTGTACTACAGGAGTGCGAGAGTGATATCCAATACCGCCAATAATCAGGTTTATCATAATCATCTAGCACTTTTAAGCAAAATCTTTAATTTTCATTATCAAAAAATAGATCATGTCATTCAAAAGGAATCAATACAGATGGAAAATTGTTATTTCTGAAAATAAGTACTTCATGTAACTCACCATTTTCGGACTTGTTTTTGCAATTTTATGTTGCTAAAATATGCGGAAATGATATGTTAAGGAAATGAGAGAAAATGCATTTATAATCATCAAATTAGTAGCATGCGAGATATAAGAAAAAATTCAACTTTCTGTCGGCTCTTATTATATATAGATATTAATGAACTATACTCGGATATTTTTAATTATCCTTTAACTACAGTTGACCGCCAGTCGAAAGGCTATGTCAATAGCACATGCACGTGAAGATCATCATGTACCAAACGGAAACGGAAGTGCCCTTTAAACACCACCCGACGCCGTAGGGCATTTTATCAGCCACGTGCATGTCATCGATCTAGAAATTAATGATATGTTTTTATCCAAACGCAGAATGAATGTCACTGCCCGTGAAGTGGTTAAATCGTAATAGAATAATAATATACCACCGAAAATTAGTTGATGTTTGCTGCTAAGGTTACCCGAGTGGTAACTCAGATTTTTCTAAACTGTATTATAGAAAACGTGTGTACATCTATTAGAGCTAATCATATTTGTATTCTCATCAACACTTTTCCTAATACCACTGGATTATTTCAACGTTAGCTTATCTACTATGTACCGAAATTATATTCAAAAGCATCGAATTATATTAAGTAGCAAAATGCATGTTTTATATAACGCTTCTTTAAAAACTGTGTTGCTCGAAAACTCTTGAGAAATTTCTTTAAATTGTTGCACAGAAATTATAATTTTTCTAAGAAGAGATCTTTCATTTAATTCTCACTTTTATTTAAAAGGATTTTTAAAAGTTTTTCCTTGTAAATCAAGGTATTTTATTACGTTCTGCTATCTCAAATCTATAATTTTAATAATACTTTTTTTCTTTTTTAAGAAATTTTGTAAATGGCAATAACACATATTAACCGTGGAAGAAAGTTTAATTTATGCTGCTTTCAAAGCCGTCTTCTCGGGCTGTTCTATTTCTTTCACAATGACAAGTTTCTGAATTTTTTAACCCATGCTTATTTCGTCAGTTATTCAAGAACGTAGAACCTAAAAAAGCAATCGAAGAACTACATTAAAATTTAGAAAAATGTAACAGCATATACATTTTTTCTAGCTGGCAAACAAATCATTCAGTCCTACTTTTCATCGTCCTAAATCTACTTCTTTTTGCAAAGAATTTCATTATAAGGACAGTAGTTTCTTGCAGTCGCTGACAGCCATGATGAATTACTTCAGCTCTGAGATCTACCCACTTGCTATGGAAAGTATCTTCTCGACACACGATTAGCGGTGTTCATAGTCCTTGGCACAAGTCGTCAACATTCTGGAGAAATGATCTGTCGAATTTCGTTTACGCTGTTGGCCATAAATATAGATCTCTCTCCACGTCCTCTAATCCATCATTAAGTTGTCATAGAATCACCTCGGAATGTGTTTTTTATCATTAGCAAATCAGATACTAGTCTAATCTAATGTTCCAACCTGATTTCTCTACAACAATTAATTAGTTCCAACTTCAGACTCGGTAATTCCTTTACTAGTCTAACGCCTCATTTGACTGTTATGTGCAGAGTTTATTTCTAATATAAATTTCTCCCTGTCATAAAGCTTCATACTATATTCTACAAGCATCGACGAACAAATGCGATTTATTTGTTTTATTTCTTCGTAGCTATAAATCAAATCTTATTTCATGATAGATAGTTATCGCCTCTGGAATTTAATAATTAATTCTACATGATAGATGCAAACAGCTGTTTATTTTTTTATAACTCCTGATGCAATATTTGAAACAATAAAGGGACAAGACACAATAAGACAAGGGGACAGAAATTCTGTTAAGCAGTAGAAAAAATAGTTGTCCAAGTTCATTTCAGGTCAGAATCAATATCTATCGTCTCTGGAAAATTATATCTGAATGCATCTTATTCTAAATTAAACCGAAAAGGGAATTGCCTTCAATAGGTTTAGAGAGATAGAAACCAGAAATAATATATTTTTAAATTGATTAATTGAAGCAAGCAAATAGCATTACTTTTAGTTTAAGGTTAAGGACAAAATAGTGTTTTTGCGTGGAAGGTTAACGATGAATTGTTTTCTTGGGTACGCTAAAAGAACGGAAGTCAACGTTTAAAACATGGAGAAGCGAGAATTTGTGTAATTATATCTAAAAATTCCTCAGAAATTTTTATGAACAACAATACTCCATAAACATAAGCGGGATACTCGTAATATCAGATAAATACTGTTTTACAATATCTGAAAACTAAATCCTTAATTTCTCTTTGACAAAAACTCACACAAAACTCGTTGAGTGATACTGTTTTCAATATTCAACAGCATAAAGCATAGTGTTACGAATTTCACATTTATTTGTCTATTTATTTAGAATTGTAATTAAAATTCCTTTTTATTTCCCCGTGCAAAGCAGACGATTTTTGAAGAGAAAGCTACGTCTAAAAAAATAAAAAATAAAAGAGCGTGTTTAATAAATAAATATTCCGTAATTACTGTTGCCATCCAGAAAAATCGAGTTTGTTCTATTGCTAATTAAAAAGCTTATAAAAGCCGAATTGAAACACCTCATCTCAGTAATTGTTGTTGTTGCTGTTGTAGTTGTAGTTGTAAAAAGCGAATTGCTGTTTGTTTACTTAATGTTGTTATTCATTATAGCAATTTCGCTGTGAGATAGAATTATTTTATCTGTTTTTAACTGAGTTTTTGCTAAACGTTTGAGATACTGTGATATTGTGCGAAGATCGGTGAAGAAATATTTCAACATTTTAATTTATTTCTTGTGGAAAGAATAAATTTTTGTTAACTTTTTTACGACTTGTGCATTCAATATATAACGAACCCGTACGCACGTAACAATAGCTATTATCCGCAGAGAAATCAAAGAGCTATAAACTAAATCTAACGACAACATCCGAAATAAGCTCAATAAAGTATGGGCGACAATTCCAAGTCATTTAATGAAGGCTTGAAAATTTTTCTGCAATTTGTAAAATATCTTTCATAAAAATGCTGAAATGATTTTTTTTTTGAGAATTTTACTAGAGATATTCTGTTGGCAACTTTTCAACTACCGAAATTTCTTATGTGAATGAAATTTCAAAAGTACTTTCAGCAAAAGATTCAAATTTTGATCTTCTGTTTTCGATTTCGAAGACAGAAAATGGTGCTCTGAGTCCCTTTGGTTTAATTTTTGTTTGCTATAAATTCATTTTGCTGTAATAGATATTAATTGTCTTAAATTTGGCCTCATATAAAGACAGTGTAGGATCAAAACAAAATAATCGATCTGTCGTATAGGCTGTCTTGCATACGATAAAATAATAATTTACTTTGCGAATTTTTTTAATACCACTACATAAATGCCATTTGATTATAAAATTGAGGAATGGCATTGCACACACACAATCTGTTGCAACCGTTATGATCTCTTAAAATCACTTGAAGAAATGTCAGTTGGTTTCAGCTCGTTTTTAGAAAATGTAATTAGATTGTGAGATTATTTTATAAAATGTGATGATGTATATGTGTTAGATCTTCCAAGATTATTACTATAACAATTCCCATTTTTTATATGAAAGCTTGTTAAATTCCTATCTTTATCACCGTAGTCATCATCATTATCCTTTACTTTTTCATTTATACGGAAATGGAATTTTCCAACAGAAAATTTTGAAGTAATATAATTTAAGAATCAGAAAAGGGAATAAAGTATAATTTAATTACGATTTTTACCTTTTCTTCAATAGCCGGACGTTTTCTCTGGAGTCATCCTCGAGAATAAGTGAGTATTTTTTCTCATATCACCACCAAGGCACGAGGTGCATTGCAAGAGGTAGATTAATGTTATTCAGTAAGAAATAAAGGAAGATAACTACAAACACAAATACCTTCGGAGTTTGAACCTGTGCCTAATACTATTGTAGCCGGCTTCCCCAATCACCATGTTAAAATGGAGACATTTCATGTTTATAGTTTCTGTTCTTAAAATTTAAAATATAAATTATAAACTTTCGAAACTATAATTATTATAATAGGAAACAATCAAGTGCGATCTAAATGAGTTAACATTAAATGCTAAAATAAATTTTAAAAGAGAATAAAGTTAAACTGAAGTCTAAATTAAACTTAGACTGATATCATTTAATTAATGCCTTAAAATGTATTCTAATGTAAAACATCCATACATAAAATAATTACAAAATTTCAAAATTTAATAAATTAATTGAACATTAAGCTCAAAAGAAAATTAGAATTAAAATCAACATATAGTTTTAAATTAAAAAGTTCCAAAATTACATTTTAACTTTATCTTCATATATCCCTATCAATGTGTCAAATCCCTATCAATGTTAAGAGTTTGTTATAAATTGTTATACAATAAAGAAATTCTTATTTAGTAATAACAGTAAATATAATAATAATAAAATTTAACGAAAACCATGTAGGATAATTTTCAATATGAGAGCATAAAATTTATGTCATGGAGAATTGACATAAATTTGGTGAGAAATACTATTTTAAACTATGAAATAGTGGTGCAGATCAAAAGCAAATGCAAAGTACATTGCATAACAGAATGATGTAAGACAAGACTAACAGATCCCGAAGCTTTAGATTCTAGTATTAGCCAGAAATATTTTTAAATTACATTTGAACAAATCTAACCCGTGAGGCAGCTGATAGTTTTCTATCATTATACAATGTATTCTAAAAACTTTCATTTTCGATCAAATTCTTTTAAAATTAAATTAAAATATTATAAAGAGTACATTCTACAGTTAGCTACGATATTCATAAATAACTAATATATATTTTAACCCATACATTTTTAAAGTTAAAAATATTTTTTATTGTTATTTAATCTGTCCTGGTCTCTGATCTGTCCTTGACCACAAACAATGCTTTCCAAATGAAAGAGTTCTATTCTTGGAATGAATCGAATTTCTAGGGTGGAGATGTTTAGATCGCCTTGCAATTACAAAGATATCATCAAGATGTTTCCAAGTGCTCACTCCAGTGATGCCCACAAAGCACCGGAAATCTGTTGAACCCATCGCAACTGTTAGAAAGAAAAGTATTAGAAGTCAATTCTGCTTTTGTTCTACACTTGTAGATGAACAAAGCTAACTCAACAGTTTCTGTTCGCGCTACTGCACGAAACTAATGTCCAATGTATAGCAGGAAAAAGCATCAATTTTACTTTTCTGGTCAGCTCTGAACATAATGCCAGGGAGCTCTAATCACTCACAGATTAATAATGCCCTGACAGAGGGCAATTTGACGAAGAACAGAAAACCAGTTGTTTTTGCTTAAATAAATGAAACAAGGAGAGGTTGACTGAACAACCACATAAAAATCATTTTGAATTTAATTCTATAGATACTGGAAATGATGCTCATAAGAAACAATATTAGAACTAAAAACCGTAAAAAAAAGTTTGAGTTAGTTTTTTAGATTAAATGAAATAGAAAAGGCTTACTATTTACTTCTATAATAATTAAAATTTCAGAATGTTTACATTGCGAGTAGGTTAGGTTAGGTTATTCAATTATGGCAAAGCACACGAGGGCTATCTGCCTAAAGGGAGGGATGCCTTCGTGGAGGACTTTCTACGGGAAACTGGCTCGTATACACGTTACACATGGGGAAAACCACGAAAACGCCCATGCAGCCAGCCCGTTCGCGGGATTCGAACCTCGGACCGAACTACCAGTGTTCAGCGTCTTTACCGCTCGGCCGCTGGTGGGCCTCATTGCGAGTAGAAGCAATATATATATATATCTTTTTCATAAGTTTTGTAGTTTTGTAAAGTAATTTCTCCTTCCTCGCCTGGCGCCTCCGTGGTGCATTGGAAGCACGTCCGGCTAGCAGCGGGAGCTATCGGACGTTCGTTTGATTGCAAGAGTTATTTTTTTATTATAGCTAGAACCCTGGCATCTTTACTAAATTTTTTGGAACTAAAATGATTTAGACAAGTAGAAAAATAAATATTAAGAGAAACAGGAGTGAAAAAAATCATTACATTTAGTAGAAAATATTGATTTTCTCATGCCAGTTAAAGAAAACTTAAATATAACAATGCATTTTTTACCATGGTAAGGAAGAAATTTCACTGGATAAATTATAGAGTTAAAAAATGTGTCATCTTTTAAGATTAAAAATACATCATTTTAAATTTACCGCGAGATCAAATATGGACAAGATTTGTAAAATACGAAGCTTTAATTATATCGGCAGCCACTTCATTTCACACTTCCGCTTGCTTTAAAATTCTTAATAAACATAGACGTAATTCATAAAGAAAAATTTTAAGTAAGTTAACAAATTATAAAAGAATCAGAAAGGGTTCAGATTTTAATTATCGCCCAAAAGGTTTGTTAAGATTTTTCTACGCTCTCGCTGAGCACGCAGTCTACGAATCTGCTGTTACACTCCTTCTGCTAACCCTTTTCTTTTTGTCTTTTTAGCTTTCCTCGTATTTACGCCATATACAAGCAAAATTACAAAAATTTTAAAAGCAACTTGTATTTAGAATTCTCGATGAAGTGTTAAGTGATGGCCTACGTTTTTCTACTCTTTCAATCTTATCTTAGTTTATCAAATCAATGACATTTTTCTTCTTAAGATGGCTTGCAATTTTTTTTTGTCTTTTCATAAATAAAGTTTTGCACGCTAAACTTATTAATTAGATATCATGTTCTTCACACTTACACCACATAAAATTCAGGTGAAAGCAAAATCACATAATATTTAAAAACAGCGCATCTTTAGAATTACTGATATACAGTCTCACGCGCTGGAGATAAAAGTATTTTAATCTGTACAGTATTGCTACTGTTCGCTTTCAAATCGTTCAGTTTGTTAAAAATTAAGGTTTTAGAAAACATGAAACATAAAATTCGAAATTCAAAATTCGTGTTCCATGTGCACATGTTCGGGTGAAGGATTATATTACCAAAATTTGATGGCCCTAGGTACCGTCATTTTTCGCAGTGCGAGAAATAAACATACATTCATGCAGATTCTTCATTACTTAATTTCTTAAAAGTAAAAAGGGCGATTATATTTCGTGACAGCAATCTGAAAAGTGATTCAGACATTTAAAGCGATACGCCACCAAATCCTTTTTTGAGACTAAATGCCATTCGGGCGAACGCCATTTTTGACTAACAATTAAATTGAAGTTGCAATTAATAATTATTATAAAATTACGATTAACAATTATCATTAATTATTTCAATTAAATAATTATTAATAGAAAATATTATTCTATGTCTAGTTTTCTTCCTGCTATCTCTAATTTTTTTTAAAGGAAATATTCTCCATCTCTAGTTTTCTTACTGCTATCTTAAATTCCAAATATATTTTCAGTCATTTATTGACGTGAATGAAGACAGATAGCTTTATTTTGAATAAATCAAACTTGGCGACATTTTGATTCCCAGATTGAAGAGATTGTGCTGATCATAACATCTATCCTTGTCAACTATCCGATCTCATTAATTTTTATCTCTCAAAAAGAATTGTTAATTCTCTCATCTGATCCATACATTTTCATTTCAATGCAAGTGGAAAAGGAATTATCTTCAATCATAACTATTGACACAGCAATTGTTTTAATTGATGGAGTAGAAAAATATCCTAAATTCCGAACAAAATCTGAGTGCTGAATTACAAAATTAAGGGTAATGTGTTTTATGCAGTTATGTTTAATTACAGCCGGGGCAAGGAGTAAGCAAATTAGGCATTTTCTCTGGTGAATAACTAGAAGGGGTTCCAAACTGATTAAAAAATTATCAAAATTCGTTTTTAAAAAGAAATTGTATGATCGTTATCTTTCAACATAGGAACACAAGAAGTATAAAAAAAATTGTGTTGTAAACCGTCCAGATTACAGAATGAATGGTTTTAATTCATTTTTAAAGGAGCTGAGCTTGCACAGTACTGTATTTATTCTTTTCTAGCATTAAAATTTATTGATGGAACTAAAGTTGTTGAACACTGATAGTTCGATCAGGTTTCAACTGAAAACCAATCGATATGAACATATAACAGAAATTCTTACAGCTAACGCTCATCTCAATCCTGTTCTAGACGAAGCAACATACTTCCAAACAAATTTTTTCCGATATCTGCCCCGCCTGCACAAGAAATTCCACACACACACAAACATATTGCCGATGCATTAGGAACATGTTGCTGGCGGCTGCGCCAATGGTAACTGTGAGTATGAGGGGAAACAAAGTTTCTGGTGACTTATTTCATAACAGCAAATGGAACTGTCTGTAGAAATCCGGTTCTAAGTGCATTTAAATTTCTTTTTGTGGTTCTATTCAGTTAAATTTTGCTATTGGTGACATTTTTAAAAGAAAAGTTCAAAGTTATTATGGCAAAATTTCAGTAGGGTGATGTCCTATTCTCTTGAAAAATGACTTAGTGATTGACGGTAAAAATGTCTTTGATATACGTATAGTAACAACGTAAAAATTTACAACACTACCTCTTACGAGGTGGCCCCAGTAATAGAGTAAAATTATTTAGGGAACTTGTAGGCATCCTATCATTTACAATCTTAGAAACTCCGAAATAATAATTGATAAGGGAAATGGATAATTCTAAAGTTACAGATGCTAAGATGGTTTCTGGTAGACAAAGCTAGTACCTAAAAAGGGGAAGAAGATACGGAAATGATTTTAAAAGAAATCAAGATCCCTATAAATTGTACTATCTGTTTTCGGTCATGTAAGATAAAATGCAAATACTTCTTCAGTAGAAATTTTCTTTTGTTAAATAAAGTAACATTACTCTCGTGAAGAAAACTTTAACATTTTGAAAACAAGCCAACATTTTATATTTGATTATTTGACACAGCCAGTGAGTACATATATTTAAAATAGTTTCACTACTAATCACTTATTTTTACAACTTCTGCGCTTCAGGAACAATACTGTCTGATTATTATATTGTTACGGAATTTGTATTTAATTTGCTAGTTTTAGTAAAATTGTAATTAAATTGTTTTATTTTCCCGTGCAATGCAGCGCGTGAGGAAATTTAAGAGAAAGCTACGCCGGAAAAGTAGAAATACAAGAGCGCGTGCATTTATTTAATAAATAGATATCTCGTAATTGTACTGTTTTGCTATCCAGAAAAATTGAGATAATAGATTTTACCAGAATATTCTCGTGAATAATTAAAAAGCTTGTATAAGCCGGATTAAAATATCTCAGCTCAGTTGTTGTTGTTAAGTGAACTATAGTTGTTTACTTAGTGCAGTTATTGATTGTAGCGAATTCGCGGTGAGATCGAATTAGCTCTCTATCTGTATTTCGAATTGAGTTCTGGTCAGGGTATTAGTAGCTTTAAATGTAGCTACTGTGAGATATTGTGATATTGTACGAATATCTCTGAGGAAATCTCACCAATTTGTTTTATTTCTTGGGATAAGTATAAATTTTATTAACTTTTTATCGACTTGTGCATTCAATCCATTACGAACCCGTACGTACGCAACAATATTCACATAACTTTAATTACTTTTTACAACAATTTTTGCGAAGAATATTCTGTTCAAAAGAGAATTAAAATTATAGACCTTAAATCTTCAGTTAGAACAAAAAAAAGATGTCTTCTCAATTTTCAGTCTTAGTGTTCAGTCAGTCAGTCATAGTCTTCGGATCCAAAGTTTATTATTTTACATCCAAAGTCAAACATCCAAAGTTATTTTTACAACTAGAGTATTTTAGTAACAATATTGCCTGAGTATTATCGTCACATAATTTTAATTACTTATCGCAACATTTTTTACAAGGAAATTATTTTTTACAAAAGAGAATTAAGTTAAAATTGTAGATGTTAAATTTGCGATAAGAAACAAACGATGTATCTATGTTCTCGATTTCTAATCTTTAATCTACAAATTCAGAATTTTGTTTTGGAGGGGGGAGCTCTCTCCTTCCCGGTTATCCTGAGTTTGTTTAATTTAATCATATTATTGAACTAAATCACATTTTATCGTTAGTAATTCAACAGAAATAACTCTTCAAATTTTATTTCTGACAGCTCGAACTCGAGCTATTATTTCTGACACTTCTACGAAAATGAAAATGCTTCAGAATAATCAAGCCTACTGAAAGGTATTCCTAACACAGCAAACAGTAGGATCATCTTCTGTCAAGAACGTGCGCGCTTGGCTTGATTTATTGAATTGCGCATGATACAAGTTTAGACAGAATTTATTAGAATACATCTTGCAGCCGAACGCATAAATTTTCTATTGTTTCAGTTACCACAAAGCATTCATAAAGACTTTTATAAACTTGTTTGTCGTAGTTATGATTCTGATTCTTTTCTATTTTTCTTTTTGATGCTATGTACGTGCATATATGCATATATGTGTGTTTCCCTCGATTTCTTGTGCTGTCACGTATTTCTATTACGATTTGGAAATTCACAAATAAGCCTATATTCATTCACTTTAATGCCCTTTTTTATATATGAAATGGCAGAAATACTTTTTAATATTTTCGCATATGATATACAGTATGTGATATACATGTGCTTTTAATCAAAACGTATTTATAAGTTAAAAAAAAAGACTAAATTCCCATTTTAGTGAATTTTCTAATTTCGACAATAATATAATCTTTCAAATAAATGCAGAACATCTTTAAGGGAAAAGCTTTATGTGAGTTACGTCTAATAACGGATATTTTAATGCGGGAAATAAAATAAGTAGCTATAATTTTAAAACATATTTAAAACACGCGATTGATATTATATTGTACCGAAATTTTCCTATCAAGGTAATGTATCCCCTTTCAGATGTAAACGTAAAAGTTTCTTTCAGTCAGCAAACATAGCAATTTAATCAAATTTTTTAAAATACACTAAAAAAAGGTATTGATGTGAAGAATAATCTCATGTTTTATGTAAGAATCGCAGGTTTATTAACAGGTACAGCTTTTAAAAAATATATCTATCTGAACTAGGAAAAATGAAAGAAGGAAAAGTAGGAAATTGTCCCAGGCAATGAGAAAAGGACTCATTTCTCAAAAAAGGACATATTTGTAAAGAAAGGCATTACTCCCTCCCCTACTTAAAAATAGCTGGATAAAATAGGTAAAAGAAATCATGATGCCTGTTGAATACATAAATTACAGTTGTATTATGTAAGATTCGAAAAAGCTGGCAGCGCTCTAGTGAAAAACAAAATCAGACTTTTTTTATAATTTTATCGGACTTATGTAAAGAATAGTTGGTTCAGCGTCCGTTTTGTTTTGTAAAAAATAAAAAGATAAGTTCGCGATTTATATAAGATAGTAAGATTTCAAAAAAACTCCAATAAAACTTTGTAGGCGCAGCATTCGTAGGATGAAGAAATCATTAGATACCTGCGGAAATACAAGAGGTGAGAAATCAAATTCTTAGTATTCTTGCACACGATAATTTCAGTTATTGTGCTATTTTGTTAATTCTGGTTTAGATTCTAAATAAAATATATTTACTTTTGGTTTATGTAATACAAGTAAATATAATTGCACATTATATCAAATGTTGTGAAAATTGATGTTTTAGCAAAACGTTTATTGATTTAAAATATTGTTAAGGTTTGCCATTTTATTTTATTCATTCAGAATTGTAATAAGTTGCAAGTATTAGCGTTGAGAATGTTCTAAACGGATGGTTTGAAATATTGTTAAAGTTAGCCATTGCATTTATGAAAATTGTGATAAATTATAGGTATTACTTCTGATTATTTCTAAAATTAATTAAAATAATCTAGTTTTTCTTATTACTTCTGAGAATGTTTTAGAGTGGTTTCTTCTAAAGTAAAATATAAAATGTACGAGTTATTTTAGATTTGTGTGGATAAATAATAAATAAATGTGAAAACAGATATTTTAAGAAAAGTGTTGGATAATTTAGAATATTGCTTAAGTTTGTCATTTATTTATTTAAAATTATTGACGATTATAGTATTATTATTAAAAATGCTTTAATTGTATAAATGAAATATTGATATTGTAAAATTGAAAGATTAACTAAAAGGTTTGTAAAGATAGCAATATTGTAAAGGATACCATCTTTTTAAGACAGTAGATAGGAAAAATTAAGGTAAAACTTTTAAATGTATTTTAGTATGTGACTGTGTTTTATTACCAGTCGGTAAAACGCTATACACACTTTACGTTCAGTCAGTGATTATAATTTTAGTTATTAGTAAGAAACTCGTTATAAAGTGTTAAGAATGGCTTTCCTGGGTAAAGCTAAAAAAGAAGATTTAAAAATCCTAGCTGAGGAACTTGGGAAGAAGGTTCTTCCGGGTTATAAAGGGGTAGATTTAAAAAGGATAATTATAAATAGCAAGGAGTATGAAGAGAATTTTGTAGTGGAATCATTAAACACCATTAAAAGGGAAAGAATCGAAAAGGAAGCGTTAAAAGCAGCAGCAAGGAAAATGGAATTCGATCTTGAGAAATTACGGATAGAAACAGGTGGTGAGAGTGCAAAAGCTAACGTGAATTCTGGACAGTTTGATGAGAACATGAGATCGCGTTATGAGCTTCGGAAGTTAATGCAAAAATTCGATCCTAAAGAGGGAGACATAAGCCTTTATTTAACGTTATTTGAAAGGCAGACTAGTAGAGCTCACGTAAAAGAAATAGGCCGGGTTTCACATCTCTTAAGCTTATTGCCTTATGAAATAGCTCAATTAATAGCACGTGAACCTGTCTATAAAGCTGAGGACTACAAGCACGTGAAAGATCTTATCCTGAAAAGATTTAAGTTAAGTCCTTAAAAATTTAGTCAAAAATTTTTTCATCATCAGAAGTCACATGATAAAAGTGGAAGGATTTTTCATTTGAAACAGAGAGCTATTTCGAAGAATGGATTACAGGTTCAAAAATTACGACCTTTGAATAATTAAGGAACCTTATGGTATCGGATCAAATAAGCGGTAGAGTATCTAGTAAAGTAAAACGTCATTTTATAGACGATTGGGCTAAAATCGTAGTCCCATCCAATTTAACCGATCGGTTAGATGGATATGAGAATATGACAGAGAATGATAGGAGATATGCTTCTTGTAGTAAATTAAACGAGAATGTTCGACATGGCAACAGGGGCAGTAAACCTTCAGAACAGGAAGGTTATGAATTCACTCGAAATATAGTAGGCCCTTCAAATCTGAAATAGCAACGGCCAAATCAGCAACATCCTTCACATAGGAATGACAATGCATATAATCCACAAAAATCGCAAATTCGAATGACATTGCAGTAAATACAAAACCGAAATTCATTTCAAAACGTAAATGCTTTGTCTGTGGCGAAGAAACGCACTTTGCAAGAGCCTGTCCATCCCATAAGGAACAATATACCAAATCTAAGGCAGAAAAGTCGGCAGGATGATTAATACAAACTACAACAACGACTAAAGGAAATGATCTAGGATTACTTTCTGACCGTACTACTGTTCCTGTGTTACCTTTGGCTGAAACGAATGTTATCGAATTCGATAAATTAAAGAGGGTAGAAATAAATTGTGGAAAGATAAGCTTTCAAGGAGTTAGTCGTCTCAGGTGCTCAAATATCTGTGATTCGGAGTGACCTGATTCCTGACGACTCTGACAGTAGAAAGGGAAAAATTAAAGTCATTTCTGCATTTGGGGAAGCTGAAACTGCAACGTTAAAAGGGATTCCTATGAAAATCAATGATGGCTATCATGACGAGGTACCGACAACTTCCGCAGTGTCTAAAAAATTACTGAGTGATATGTTGATATGTAGCACCGCGTATCAAGCATTGTCTGAAAATATAAATTTAAGTGAGACCTTGCGAGATAACACTTTTCAAGAAGTGACGTGTGAGATATACTCTGAAAGCAGTAAATCGTTTATAAACTTGCAACGGGAAGATGAAGCACTGAAAAATCTTTGGTCTTTAGCCGAGAATAATCGAAACTCATGTACTTTAGAGGCCGAACTGCTATTGTATTTTGAAGTGATTTCTGGAGAAAGAGTGAAACGAGTAGTGTTATCGTTATGTAAACTAGAATACGTTTTGAAAATAGCCCACGATGTTCCATTAGCAGGCCACTTAGGTGAACAGAAGACGAAACAGCGCATCAAATATTCCTTTTACAGGCCAGCGATTAAAAGTGATGTAAAAAATACTTCGAGAGCTGCAGACAGTGTCAGCTACGAAGGACGGTTGCCTGCAGAAATAGAATTCCTATTCGGACAATTATACAACCTGAGAACCCTTTTGAAATATGTATTGTAGATTGTATTGGTCCACTAGAACCACCTTCACGTAGGGGACACAAAATTATTATTTGTGCCGTAGATTTGTGTACACGGTGGGCAGAAGCCATGCCAGTAAGAAACATACAAGCAAAAACGACTTATGATGTTCTCATGCAAATTTTTACCTAGACAGCTTTTCCCAAAATAATCTGCACTGACCAAGGAACTAATTTTACTTCTCAGCTAACGAAAGCCTTTTCAGATGTTTTGGGGATAGCTCTCAGAGTTTCTATGCCAGATCATCCAGAAAGTATGGGTGCAGTAGAACGATGGAATAGGACACTGACAGAAATGTTGAATAAAAACATTCAAGACCATTACCGTAATTGGGATTTGCATCTTCCGTATTTGTTATTCGCGTACCGTGAAGTTCCTCACAGCACCACTGGTATTTCTCCATACCAAATGGTATATGATCATCTTCCAAGGGGACCTTTAACATGCATTAAGGACTTTTGGACTGGTAAGACAGATATACCAATCACAGCTTCTCGTACAATTGAATCCTATTTAGATGATTCTCACGCTATAGCATACGATAACGCGAATAAAAAACAGAGTGATTATGCTCGTAGGTATAATATGAGATCACCGAGAAAACATTCTAAGTAGTATTAGTTCCATCATCATCGCATAAATTGCTAAATACCTGGCGAGGACCAGCCACCATCGTAAAGCTAACAAGACCCCATTCTGCTTTATTTCGCTTGGAAAATGGAAGTACGAGGGAGTTTCACGTGAATAAATTATGTCCTTATGTGTCAAGAGTGCAACAGGTAGGACTTATCTTTGGAAATATACACTATGCTCCCACTGACCAAAATGAAAGGACACAAGAAGATATTATAAGGTATTTTCAAAATTGTCATAAACGACTTGATGAGCAGCAGTGTCACGAACTCGCCAATATATTATGTAAGTACGCAGATGTTTTCAGTAGCACTCCTGGTAGTGCGAAAGTTGATGGGCATTCTGTCAGAATTATTCTCGGGTGCACTCCCAAAAAATTACGCCCATATCGAATCCCGGTTATATTTCAAGAAGAAGTTGATCGGCAAATTGATCAGTTGCTCAAGCTTGAATTGATAAAGCACAGCGATAGCGGTTGAGCTCACCCTGTGGTATGCGTGACAAAAAAGAATAGGAATGTATGTTTGTGCGTTGATTCAAGATTGTTAAATAAATTTACTGTTCCAGACGCATATCCAATGAAACATGTGACGGAATGCTCTACGAGATCGGGAAAGCGCAATACATCACAGTGCTTAACTTGACGAAGGGATATCCCGATAAAGAAGAAGACAAGCATTTTACAGCATTTGCAACGCAATCAGGCCGTTATCAATAGAAAATATTACCATTTCGATTGAAAAATGCAGGGAGCACATTTCAAAAAGTAGTGAACAAAGTTTTAAGCTCACATAAATAGTACTGTCGTTCATATATAGACGATTTGGCAATTTTTTCCGAAGACTAGCAGGAGTATTTAAAACACGTAAAAGAGGTACTTAAAACCTTACGAAGAGTAGGTTTTACGATAAATTTAGAAAAATGGGATTTTGGAGAAAGGGAAGTGAAATTCCTTGGCCATATTATAGGTTCTTGGAAACATTCACCGGATCCAGAAAAAGTAGAGTCTATGAAGAAGATGTCTAGACCGACTGCAAAATAAGAAATACGCGGCATTTTAGGACTTGCCAGCTACTATCATGATTACATTCCAGATTTTTCCACTTTAACCTTGATAAACTTGACAAGGAAACGAGTACCCTCTGACACTCCAAGGAGCAATGAAGAAGAAACAGCTCTCCAGAAACTAAAAAAAAACTTTCCGATATCCCATCACTGTTTACTCCTGTACTAAATAAACCATTCCAATTATATACTGATGCGTCGGCAACAGCTATAGGTGCCTGTCTGTCTCAAACAGATGATCAAGGGAAAGAACACCCAATAGCATTTTTCAGCAGAAAACTAACACCTTGTCAGACCAGATGGTCTACAACTGAGAGAGAAGCCTTTTCTTTGGCAGCTCTTCAGAAGTTTGACACATGGATTTTTGGAACAGAAGTCCAGGTCGTATCCGACCATAATCCTCTGACGCATTTAGCGCAATCTCAAACCCACGGAGCCAAGCTCGTGCGTTGGGCGTTGGCCTTACAAAGGTATAATGTAAGGATATCTTACCGAAAGGCATGACAGCACGGAAACGCAAACGCTCTATCCAGATTACTTTATGACTCAGCGACTGGGTAGCATGGTATACAGAATAAATCAGGCTAATATAATGTCTGTAACTTTTATGGAAACATGCATATATTATTGATGGCATTTTTGTATTAGAAAAAATATTACATATATATGAACAATGAACATAGTATTGTGTATTTTGATGTAAATGTTGTTATATAAAATTAAGAATTTTGTTATATTATCATACATAAGTATTGTGTATGTAAAAATCTTTGTATAAGTGATTTTGTATACTTCCATTGAATGGCACATTTAGGGTAGGACTTTGTGAGTGTGTGCATGGCTGCAATGAAACAAGTATATTGAAACATGTACAATGAAATGCATACAATGTAACAGATACATTGAAACTCGTGCAGTGAAACAGGTACAGTGAAACTGATATGATCTTACAAGAAACTTAGATTTTGACTGTACGTATGGTCTCTAAGGAGACGTATATGCTTCCCAGGGAGGGACGTGTAAGATTAAAAAAGGCTGGCAGCACTCTAGTGAAAAACAAATCAGACGATGTTTTATATAATGTTATTGGACGAATGTAAAGAACAGGGAGTTCAGCGTTACGGATAAAGAGTCCGTTTTTTTTTCTTTTAAAAAAAAGATGAGTTTTTGATTTATATAAGATTGTAAGAACTGATAAAAAAACAATAAAACTCTATTTATTATAAGGTATTTTCTACCTCCTTTCTGCATGCATTCGTCGTGTAACAGTAGCACACTCGGCGCGTATTCGAAAGGTCCAGGTTCGAGTCCTGGCGAGGATATTGCTCATTTTTCATGTACTCCTGCTTCAAAGACTCTACAGTGGCGCCCGAACTAAAAAAAGGCTGTGTATCATAATTCTTCACCATCAGGATTTGACGACTGTATCCCCTAATCCCCAGTCGCTATTTAAAAGGGGATTATGTAAGGTATTTTCTCTCTCCTTTCTGCATGTCTTCGTGGTGTAACGGTAGCACACTCGGAGAGTATTCGAGATGTCAAGGTTCGAGTCCCGGCGAGGGCATTGCTCATTTTTCATGTTTCCTGCTTCAAAAAAATCCTAATAACTCTACAATGTATGAAGAAATTCAAAACAGCGTGTCGTCAAAAAAATTGGACTTTCGGAAGTTCAGATGCGCCTGCATGTCGGATGGCTTTTACAAATGTAAACATCGCTTTTAAATTATATTATATTTATTCTTATATATATTACATTTTACATGATTTCCTTTATTTTATACTGTAATTATAAAATATTTTCTCTTCTATGCAATTTTTTAAATTAAGGATTTTAATAAGTATATAAATGTTTCCATTGTTAGACTCGTAGATCTCGGCTATCTTGGTAAATATTAAATCCAATGTCCTTTTCATTCTTTACTCAAAAGTATTCCAGAAACAGTTACAACTCCTGAATTATAAATATTACAATCACCTATAATGCCCCAATAATAATCAGATATTACCAATAATAATCAAGAAAAAACTAAGCACTCATAAACTACAATTAATTTTTATAAATAATATTTGTAATTATTTTGAGAGGAATATTGATATAGAAATATACAGACATTCCGTGGTCTTTGCACAAAAATGTCTCACCCTAAGTCAATTGGAGATGTATTTTGGAGAGCAAAGGTCACATGGCAAACTTTTTTATGTGAGTCCATATGTATATCATTCTCACCTTTGCGCAGGAGAGAAGGTTATTTTTTTCGGGTATTTCCAGTGAGTTGAAAAAAGACCTCAAGACAAAAGAAAGAGGTGGGTATGTATATAACTACAAGAGATCCAGCACTACGGATAACCGCAGAACTACCTAAAAACGCCTACGACTTGCATGTAAAAATGGAGATACGCCCGTCTGCTGGCTTTCTAATGCGTCGCGAGAACAAGCAAAGGGGAAGGGAATAAAAGCATACTCATTAAGAATATTGTGAATACATGAGTATATCTGTCGAATTTCAAGGAATAGTTGCTGAAATATGCAAGGCAATTTTTAATTGAGTGCCTTCTAACTGCTCAATGACTTGATTCATCAATAAAACATCATATAAAATAGGAAATATAAGAGAAAGACTATTAATGTTACGCATGACATAACATACTCCATATATTTGCTACATGAGAAATATTTCTAAAATAGATTTATATTTCTCGAATTTTTATTTAGTACGAAGAATCAAATAGCGTTTGAAAACTGTTAATGTACAAATGCATGATAATACTTGAAATTCCAATACGATTTTAATTTCAATATTACTGCTTTCAATAACTTTGGAGTCCAAGCATCCAAAATCAATTCCCTGTCATAATCGGCAAATCATATATGGCTAAACCTCATAATGATGGCAGTAAGTTTGGGAAGCAGATCTTCAGCATTGATTGTTAACGGCGGTGCTATTGGAACACTAAGCCTTTCGCGAAATATAAAAAAAATGAAATTTATCAGCGCATGGTTTCACATCAAACGCATAGCGTGATCAGTTTGTACTATCGTAATCGCGATATACAGATAATGATTCTCTTCCTAATAGCAGAAATTATGGAAACACATCATAAGGTATTTCTTCCGCCTTCTTAGCATGCCTTCGTGGTGTAATGGTCAGCACACTCAGCGCGTATTCGGAAAGTTCGAGGTTGTTCGAGTCCCTGTGAGGGCATTGCTCATTTTTCATCTGTCCTGCTTAAAAAAAAATCCTAATGACTCTACAGTGGCCCGAACTAACAAATCTGGATTAAGAAAGCTGACGAAGAAATTTGAAGAAACTGCAGATTTGGGCATGATTCAAGAAAATAGCAGATCATTCTGCAAGAGGATGCTGTTGCTACGGGTGACAGAATTTTGTGTCCATAATATTCAGTAATAATCACTTGACGTACCAGTATATGAAATGAGATTTTTCTAGTATATGATCTGAAAACTGTTACAGTCTATTGGATAGTGATACCTGTACTAATTTCTTGTGGGAATGGTTGAAGCAAACTAGAAATGAGGTCAAATATCCCAAATTTTGAAATTAAATCTCAGTCAAAACGTATAGGGACCCGAGTCTGTACAAAAAGTTAAATTTCAAATTTGTTTTACAAAATGGATTTTTTGAATTTTAAAAATGTCAAAAATGAATATTTAGGAAATATGAATCATTTAAAACCTTTTGTAACTGGACTATGACCAACGGTTACGAAAACAAAGACAGGATAAGAACTTTCGTAAAGACTGGGTATAGACAGAGTGTTGTTGAAACTGTTTCGGCGAATTTAATTATTCTTATCTACACATTTACTTGCACGAACAGCAGACATTTTAAAGCTCTGCTTTATTGAATGGGGTATTTTTGTATTCTTCAATATGTGGCTGGAAAAATATTTTTTAGATTGCTCTTTTCTGCTGTTCTTTGTTATACTTTATGGCTGTTATCCCCATTTTAGAGAGTATTATATGTTCTAATTATTATTGTCTGGCTAAATGAGAAAGAACTTTCGCGATGGATTTTCTAAGGTATGGACCATGCTATACACTAGGAAACTCGCAAAAGCACCATGCAGTTAGCCCGCTTGCTGAAACAGAAATTGGACGAGCTGTCAGGGCTCAGAGATGTTATCACGCACCCTCTGCTAAATCATTAAACTTCAGAATTTTCACAATATGTGGATACTTACGTAAGCAACACTGGGTGTTTCATTTCAAAATTTCAATTTTATTAAAGAAGAACAATTGGTACAAAAAGTTTGTAGCTAATATAAAACATAGTAAGAGCAGTTTAAAAAAGTACGATTGTTAAAATATAACAAATTTATTTTTGAACTACAGTTAATCCTTGCCCAACGCGGGGATTACATCATTGACACATTACACATATGGTAAAATCGCGTTCTATAAAGTGAATTTTCCATGAAAGAAATAGATGAGTTGCAGTTCAGATTAAGAAGATATGTAGAAGTTACACAAACTTTCATAGCATTGTAATAGAAGGGGAAAGTAAAAGAATTGTTAATTGAAAGCATTTCCATTACTACTTAATAAGTAGGTACACAGACAGTGTCCAATCTAACTCACTAAATGTAAAGAATGCAAACTTTTCAATAACTCTTATAAAGAATTCTTTTCTTCCCTCATTTGGATCAATCTCTATTACAAAATCAAAGTTTCTACGCCTTTTTTAACAATTCGTTTAACTTCGTGTACGTTGAAGGCATTTTATCTTCTTCACTATCGCTGCTTTTACCATCTGCATAAGATCATCTAATTTTTTACTTGTAGTTTTACGAATGTCACTGCCACATATTTCTTTCATTTCTCCTTCTTCCATATCTGAAAATCCTTCGTCGTCTATTGTTTTTGCAATTTGTACGATTGTCTGGGCTTCATTTTCAATCCATGGAATCCTTTAAATGGCGAAATCTGATCAGAGATGATGCCACCAGGCATTCATTGTTGAGGAATTCATTTGTTCTCATGTGAGGTTTAGTCATTTCTATGCAATATCTTACGTTGAGCTGCTTCAAAAATGCCATCAGTGTCTTGCTTTCCTCCATCTAATGCTTTATCTATAAAGACGTAAGACTTTGGATGTTTTTATGACTCCTTGATCCATTAATTGGACTAAGGAAGTGGTGTTCGGTGGAAGGAATAAAACCTCTATATTTAGATGCAATGTTCTGAGGCTTTTAATACCATATCTTAGAGCATTATCAAGAATTAGGAGAACTTTAAAGCTCAGGTTTTACTGTTCTAAGCAATGTTTGACTTCTTTAATGAAAGATTCAAACCAGTCATTAAAGAGGGCTACCTTAATGCGGCCAATTTTCTGTAGCGAATACTTCGGCTAATTGAAATTCTCGAGTTCAGCAAATTAAAGGGAAACAATTAAGAAAACGCGTACAGGAAAAAAGCATTCCCTAATTCTTCATTCGGCAAGGGTTTACTGTATCATATGCATACAGAGTAAAAGTATAAGAGTTGTAAAGTAATTTGATATGAAACCAAAATTTTAAAACTTTTATTTTGGGAAACAAGAAAGTTATTTTTTACATATTTAAAACTGTGAATTCTGAGATTCTAATGATACTATCAATAGAATGTTAGAAGCCTTTTGATTTTTATCTAATTTTATGATTTGCATTCTGCAAACTGTTTTGATATTAGTTTTAAAATATTATGAGATAAATGATCTTAAGGCATGAGCTGCCTACTTTATTTATTATTTATTGTGACTTTAATCGCTATTTCCAGCATTAGTAATAATATTAGTACCTTAAAAGAGGTTGACTCATTCGCTCATTCCATTCGTTAGATTCTGAAATCAATTCGTATGCATTTTAAATCTGCTTGATAAGCTTTATAGACTTATCAGGTATTTTCTCCTTCATTTCAGCATGCCTTCGTGGTGTAACGGTGGCACACACGGCTCGTATTCCAAAGGTACAGGATCGAATCCCTCTTCGGACGCCGCTGTAGAGTCATTAAGCTTTTTTTGAAGTAGGATAGATGAAAAATGAGCAATGCCCTCGCTTGGATTCGAATAGGGACTTCTTGAATACGCGCCGCATGTGCTAACTATTACACCACGACCTTATATAACTGTAGATACATAAGGTTATTTTTCTGAAGCAAACGACGTGAAAAATGTGCAATACCCTCGTTAGTATTCGAACCTGGAGCTCTCGAATACGTGCCGAGTGTGCTACCGTTACACCATGAAGACATGCAGAAAGG
The DNA here is from genome assembly GCA_000611955.2 of Stegodyphus mimosarum. Lineage (NCBI taxonomy): Eukaryota > Metazoa > Arthropoda > Arachnida > Araneae > Eresidae > Stegodyphus > Stegodyphus mimosarum. Next base: position 160,513 of record KK122427.1, read on the forward strand.
AGAAAGAAAATACCTTATATACTCCCCTTTTTAAAAGCGACTGGGGGTTAGGGGACCCAATCGTCAAATCCTGGTGGTGAAGAATCATCGTCCATCACCTTTTTTTTCAGTTCGAGCACCACTGTAGAGTCATCAAGATTTTTTTTTTAACTTGGAGTCATGAAAAATGTGTAGTGCCCTCACTGTGACTCGAATCTGGACTTCTCGAATACGCACCGAGTGTGGTACCGGTACACCACGTACGCACGCTGTAAAACGGGAAAAAATATCTTATAAAGTTCTAAGACTAAATTTTGGACTTCACTGATACGTTGTCAATTCATTAAAATTACACTAAAGGGGTAATTTCAGTTTGTATTAGAATGAAAGTTTCCATGACAATTAATGCGGTCTTACAGTGTTATGCATGGAAAACTTGGCAGAACATGATGCAACTTAACTTGATGCCAGAAGTTTAATGCAACGCTGTGCTTCACCACAGGAATGCGCTCCAAGTAATGTTCTCCCGCTGTTTAATTCTGTGATTTAAACCGCTTGAACAAATGTTTCAGATTTCTTAATGGGTGGATACTCCAAAAATGCCCTATACTCACGATCTTAAGTGATGTAGTATGAGTGACATTTTCTATATGAATATCATATGAGGAATGTAAATATTGTGCGAAGAATTTGGTCTCCATACAAAGAAGCTTTTGAAGACATATTTTGTTAAGCTGTGAGATGAAGCGGGAAAGCTTATGCTAAAACTACACACGACAGGTAAAGTTAACTCGAATGAGGATGAAAATTAATAACGAGAGTTAACGTAGTATAAAGAAAATTGCGCAGCACACGTTTCCAAATATCTGACCTATCTTTATTGGGCTGCTTTTGCCTCTAAAATCTGTTCTTGTATGTGAGGATTTCAGAACTCTTATTTCTTAAAGCAATTACAACTTTAAAAATTAAAAAATGAAGCAAGAAAATTTGAAAGGATTGAGATTTTAACATCTTAACCAGAGGAGGTTTTAAGGCTTTTATACCGTCACTGAGTTCGTAGTCTACCCATTTGCTCTTGAACTCACTCCCAATAACACACCTTTTCTTTTTGTCTTTTTAACTTTGTTATTATATACCGCTTTTTTTCTTGCATTTGCGCCACATCAAATTTAACAAGAAAGTCACAAATTATTTAAAAACAACTTATCTCTAGAATTTCCGATAGAATATTAAATGCTGCCATTCATTTTTATGTATTTTCCTATATTATTTCTTAAAAATTAATACATAGCAATAACATTTGGTGGCAACATCCTTTTATTTGAAAAGTGATACGACAAAAAGTTAAAACCGAGACTATAAGAAATGCAGTTGTTTGTTATCAATTATTTCCAACGTAGGCTTTTCTTTATAACATTATTACACGAAGCGAAAGTCAAGAAACAGTATACGAATGTTAAGATGAAATATTTGTACATCAGTTCAATATGGATTAAGTAGCGTGGAGGAGAAGCGCTTTAACCAATGCACTTCATCATATAGTGACAGACCTTTCTATACCTTTTAATTTATAGACTCTTCTAGAGCCGTCTCCATTGTTATGATCTTTTGTGATTAAGATCAACAATAACCGAAGTTGTAGAACCCAGAAGAACAGAAGCGTAGCGAACCAAGAGAAAGCGAAACAAGACAAAGAGAACGAGGGGCGATTCCCGCGCATTTTGTTCATTCGCTTACGTGAACTTCTCCATCTTCCTCTCTCTCAGCTACTCTCTGACCGAGGTCAAAATTTCAAGTTTTTTCGTATCGCTTTCTTGTCAGAAGTGATGTGACATAATTAAATGAGATTATATCTAACTACACTTAAGGGAATAATTTGTTTCAAAGGTTGTTTGTGTCTGGTCTTTATCAACTCCTAATGTGTTTCAAGCAACGTGCTGTTTGGTTCTTTTGTTTGAGAAAACCGATGCATCGATAATATTACGTAATAGAATTTTAAAGAGATGATACGATTTCAACTTTCCATGTATTTTATTAAAGAGGTGGTAAACATTATGTAAAATATAGTTTAAAAAGTGCATAGGTCTTGCTTTTTAACGCAAATATAAGGAAAACATTAAAATCTCGTAACTATTTGGATTTCTTTATGCTGAACGCAATGTTTTTATATTTTTAATACTTTAAATTATTTAGTAAAATGTATTTTTATTAAACAATTTAATACAATAGTATTGAAAGAGCGTTGTGTTTTATTAGGATGTAAAATAATCTTGTTCTCATTTGCTTTCTGAAGCAATATTTATCTGGACTAAAAAAATATTTCCAAAAGCAAACTTAGAAATAATAAATGCAAAATACAGTTGTTAATAGTTACCAGTTAAAATGGAAAATTCTGCTAACACAATAACTAAAAAATTTTCCTTTTGACAAAAGTTAGATGTTGTCTGATTTAAAGCCAGTATCACATGATGAAGCAGTGGTAAAACGGAAGGATGAATGTTAGATAAAATCTCGAGCAAATCCTTTCTTCAGAATAATACTGATCACTTGTAATTGGCCGTCGCAGTAATTTTTTAGTATTTCCCCCCCCTTAGTTTCTGAATTTTATATTCTTAATTTTTATCACCAACGACACTTAATTAATTCATCAACGCTAGTAGTAAGATTAATTCCTCAACGTTAGTAGTTTCTTAATAAATCGCATTTTTAGTTCACACTATACTGAAAATGGATACTAACCCTATGTACGTCATAAAAACTTCATTTATACCAGGTGACCGAAAAGTCCGTTAACATTTAAAAATTCAACAATTCACTGAATAATATAGGCAGAAAGGTAAAAACTGACACACATGCATGGAATATCATGGAGTTTTTACTGAAAGCAAAAAAGTGTTTAAAATGGCCAACAGATGGCGCTTCACATAATAACAAAATCAATAATTAGTATAACAACTGATTTTTAACAAAGACTATGTTCTTTACAACCGCCCGGGGGCGAAGTGGCTATCGCGTCGCGCAGCTGCACCGCATATCCGGTGTTCGATCCCCGGGCTGGACAAGGTTAACTTAGCCTTTTATCCCTTCAGTGGGTCGATAAAATGAGTACCAAGTTAGCTTGGGGACTAAACACCGGGGGGGGGCACGACAAGCTGACCACTTGTCCAGGGCATATGCTGATTGAACTCCGGGGCCCAAAAGATCAAGAAAGCAGAAAAAGGGCACTGCAGGCCGTGGCCCACTGGGGCTGTTGCGCCACTGAGTTTAGATTTTTTATGTTCTTTATAATAAATGTTCAACATGTCGGCCGTCATTCATCAACAATGCCTGCAGTTGAGGGACAATATTGTGAACAATACTGTACAGCATATATGTAGGTATGGGGAGAAATTGCCGTCGGATCTTGTCTTTTAGCATCCCTAATGAAGTCAGACTATCTTGGTAGACTTGTGATTTCAGGTAACCCCACAATCAATAATCACGCGGATTGAGATCTGAGGACCTGAGAGGCCAACCATACTGGAAGTGATAATAAATTAATGGAAGCTCAGCACGCGATCCTCACCAAATGATGTGTGCAAGAGATTTTTCCCACGTGCAGCAACATGGGATGAAGCGCCGTGCTGCATAAAAATCACACTTCCCAACAGGTGTTTATCAGCCAAACTAGGAATGATGCGATTCTGTAACATATCAGCGTACTTCGACACACTAGTAGTTTGTGTACTACTAGTGTGTCGAGGAAATGTACTAACCGCACATTTCCTCGAAGAAACAGGGTCCGATTTCGATTGACGTGATAAATCCACATCACACCGTGACCAACACTCGGAGGCAAGGATAGAAAAAGGACTATTTAGACAATTTTATTTAATCTAAACAACAAATAAAAGATTACCATGCACCTTAATAAATCTTCTCCGCCTTATCTTCCAATGGCCTTTGGTATAATGATACATAAATTTCGTACTGAATATAGAAAAACTGTTTGAATCTGATTCCACTTTTTAACTCTTTCGCATCGAGAGAGGCTAAAATCTGTTTTCCTCAGCAATCTGGAAACGCCAATGTATACGAATTTCTGTTGGAATGCAGTTTCTTCTCCCGTGCCAGGTAGACTGCTACAGCGTTAACAATAACCTACTTAAGTGAAGTGATTACTTCTCTCTTGGAGATCTTTGTGCGGTTTCGCCCACTGTGTGGGAGGATTGGATTGACAGGATCCTTTAGGACAGAGAAGCAACTGCGAGCGTCAATAGCTAAACGTTGATGCTAAACAAAAGAGAGGCAAAATGCGCATTCAAATAAGAGATCTACTTTAGTCACTCCAAAAGAATGATTGGCATGTCATTTAACAAACCCCGAAACCAACAAGCCATGCACTAACGTGATGGATGAAAGCACCAGGTAGGAAAGGAACGAAAGCATTCGGACGACCCGCCAATGCCTGAGTGCACGGACGTTACGGGAGAATATGCTGTGAAAGAGTTAAATAACATAAACGACAAAATTATAATTTTACAAATTTTGCTTTTTCCATAATATTTCACTGCAGAGAAATATGAGTTTTAAATCCTACTATACAGTTTTTCGCTGCTGAAAAATGTCTGACGCAGTTGATATAAATAAAATTGAAGTATCTTCAAATATTTAGATTTTCGTTTTAAGAAGAGTGTGGCTTTGTAGAAGGATGGCCTTCTGCAGTCATTCAGATGGCCCTATCAGATGAAAAATCAAAGTAACGGCAAGCATAGCAAGCGCGTTTTATGATTGAAATATCAGTCTCAATCAGCTTTCTCTTTTCACTCATGTTGAGAAATAAGTTGCACGTTGAAAAACAGATAAAGAATGAAACAGAAGAAAATGGATATGAATTTCCAGTTTTTGACTGTTAATATGTAATTTTCAATACAAATTAGGACATATTTCTTTGATTTAGCATAATATTTAGTCAATCCATTGATTTATAAATTGAAAGTTATTCTGTAATTTGAGAAGAACTTAAAGAATGCAGAAATATCATTTGGCAAGTGTTCAGTATAAAACACAAGGTTTTTTGTTTGTTTTTCACGCATTTTCCCTCAAAGCTCATTTGTAGAGCGTTGCCATTCCGAAAATATAAGAATTTGTATTTAATCGATTTATTGATTAAATTAGCTGGGTGATTTAAAATGAAGAAAAAAGCATTTCTTATTAATTTAAATTAATTGATATACTAAATCAAATTGCAATTAGTAGTATACTCACATAAAAGTTTGGTTTTTGTGTCTTTTCTCATCGACCGTTACCATCGAACAATCAAAATTCGCGGAGATGTCACCAAAGTTGCACTAAGCGAGCCTACGAAATGATTAAGGAGTAGGCGCTCGTTTATTACTAAACAATCAGTATTCAAGCCCCGCACTTCGTAAAAAAAAGCTTTCGTTGAATTCTATTTTTAGACCTTCTGAAGTTACCAGAAGTTCAGTTTAGAATGCTATGAGTACAGACTTCTCGCACGTAATTGTTCTAATCTATTACTGTAAAAGTTTTGCATTCTTTGATAACATAACTAACGAGCTCTAGAAAGACTGTAGATAAAATTATCCTTTAGTCTTAACAGCAGAAGACAAACTAAGAAGAAAGGTGTAAATGACTCTTTTATTCGATAACAAAGAGTTCACAGTCGACCATGCTATGCTTGGGTTTACATAAGCCAACACTTCTGACTTAACTTAAACAAGTAATGTTGAATTTAAAATAAAATGTAATTCAACTAACTTAAGTGCTGACAGGATAATTTAAAAGCGCACGAAGGCTCTGGCTTGTAGAAGCCGGCGAGACAAGCCTAATGGCTTCTTCCGCCGGCTCTACAAGCCAGGGCTACAGAATCAAGTTGCTGCTAAGTCAAGGAAACATCGTGGTCTTAAGCAGGCATAACACGCTCTAAAATCAACTTCCAAAACCTTCACTTAAACAGCATTCTCTCTCCTTTAATCTGAATAATTAAATCTGAATATAATGTGTAATTTACATTCTGGCAGGGAAGCGTGGGTGAAAAGGAGAGAGACAGAAAAGTTGCTTTAATTAAAAATTAACTATTAGTTAAAATAAATAAATAAATCCTCAGAATTGTTTTGTCGATCATATTTGGCTGACCATATCCTATCCATTAATAAACCCTTTTCTTATGATGGGGTGCTTGTAAATAATCCATTGCTTGTTGTTCTGTAGAAGGCAAATCCCACAACAGTAACAGTTATGTTCATAAAAACGTGAGGTGGTTTATCTAGACCCAATCGAGTTTGCATCAAACAAAAGCGCAGATTTTATAAGTGCGTTGTTACATTGCGCTTATCCATAACTGATACTAAATCTCGCTGCTTGGCGACTTTTTCACCGTCGACGGAATAATGCGTAAGTACCACTAATTTTCATGAATATTTACGCTTTTATCGTAATTAATAAATATTTTTTAAGCATCAAATGTTACGTAACTGTTGCAGACTCGTGTTTTTATTTTTAAAATGTTATTTTTAATTTCATAAAATTTTTAGCTGTGAAGCATTAGACCAATAGTTCACTATTTTTTGTTATGTTCTCTCCTCGAGAAATGTAATCGGGTCATCTCCCTCAAGTTCCTTTTATTTTATTACATTTAGATTTTAGTGATTCCTTCAAAATTACACATGAAATTCAATTTTAAAAATTTATTTTAGTATTTCATAAAGGTACATACAAATTTAAGTTTCATTATAGATAATTATTATATAAAAGTTACACCTTTCTCAATATACTGCTTATTTTTATTGATATTAATATCTATCAATAAAAGAATATTTTTGATTATTTCCATGAGCTGACTATATGGTTTCTAAATTAAATTTATCGGTCATTGCAGATCCTGTAATTTAAACCATGTTTTAACTCTTCTTTGTCGCAAGCTTTTGGTTACACATTTAATCTACCCGCCAGGGGCTGATCAGTTCTGTGTAAAGCTGGAATATCTCGTCCAGAGGATTTTCCAACTGGTTGAGAACCAGCGATCACTTCAGATTGTAATGTGGAGTCTTCAAATTGCTATGTTAGCCTAGTTATGTGTTTTAACCCACTTAATGTTTCCATGAAAATAATTCGAAATTACTTATGCTTCTTTCTCAAAAAATTGCTTTTCCTCTAACATATCAAGTAATTTTACCTCCAAAATAAAATTCTTATTATTTTGTAATTCTACAATATATATTTTTATACCTAAATCAATATTAATATCAAGCGGCGACAATAATACCTAAATCTCGGTTTAGAATCCAGTTTGTCTCTTTATGAGGAATCTGCATTCGAATTATTCGTAAAGACAAAAATTAACCATCAATATACTTTTAGCCACCAGCTCGTCAATATACATAACAACCCTAGATAATTATACCATAATCAAGAGCATGTATATACTTAATTAAAGCAAAGACAAATAAAAAAACTGCATACAAATCTTCTTGATTTTTTCTGAGAGTCCGAGTAAAATTACTGCTTTCATACCAAGTACTTTAAGAACATCGCATCTTCAAAAATAAGGAAATGTGTGATTCTAGCCATTGCGTTGGGAGAGGATGATAATGAAAAATTCGAAATTTTGAATGCTTAGAAATGTAAGGTGTATAAAAATTATATAGAAATATCACCTCGAAGAAGATATTATTGTTTTCATCACATGAACATTATGTTTTGACAAAATATAAGTTTCTCCCACTTTATTTGCGGAAAATATTTCTACAGTGTGTGTGGAGGGGGGAAACAGATGGCATCACAAGACTTCCATATAAGACCTATTAAACTACACACATTTTTCGCTGCACTTCATTTAAATTTATTTCTTCGAGTCATATTAAGCCAATTAACTGATCTCTCAAGGCAACTTAAAAATGACTCAAAAAACTGCCAAAAATTAAGTATTCCGGCCAGTTTTTGTCGTACGAAAGTCCAACTTCTTCTGATTTTATTTTTTCATAATGAGTATAAAAATTTCCCAAATTTGAGCTTAGGAACCCGGAGACCACATTAAAAGTTAAATTTGGTTTATTTCTCCCAAATTATTTTTTTTTAATTTGACACTGCCAGAATATGAATTTTTTGCTCATTTCAAATACTTTTGTAGGTGACTAAGACCAGAGATTACGAAAATAAAGGCTCAGTAAGGGCTTTTAAGCCGGGTAAGAAGGTGGGTACATATACGTTTGGTACTGCCAGTTGCATTAAAAGAGGGTGGTACACAACTAGATTTTATAGATACATATATAAAATAAGTATATATATAGATATATACATATATTTTATATATTTACGGATATATATTTTCATATATAGATACATGTATAAAATATATAAAATTTCAATATTCTTCGGCTAATTGTTTTTTAGTTACGAGAGATACATATGTATATACAGACCTCACTAAAAAATTCTCTTCTGAATCCATTTTAAATCCCTTTTACAATTTTATTTGCAAAAAAGAATCCTGTATTCTGTCCGTGCATACAGACGTCTTTTAAAAAATTGTCCAAATGGATTCAGGAACAGTCAAAAGGTATTTAAGTTGAAATATGAGACCCGAAATTTTTCTTTAGAGTATATCCTTTACTTCGTACAAGGAAGTGAAAAGGAAGAGCTATGGCTTGAATAATCATCTACTTTACTTAGTAAATAAACGATTTGGTCTCCGGTTGTTGACAGTTTATAATGAAAATGCATCACAATAAATTTTACCCTGTCATTTACTTTTTCATAATTACTTAACTTAAAACGTCTTCAAGTGTCACTAGAATCTGAATGCGAAAATTTCATCATAGTTCTTTAATTTTTATGATTTTTCATATTTTTTATTTTTCAAATAATTTTAATTTCAAAATGAATTTGAATTTCAAAATAAATTTTAAGAAATTAATGTGCTAGTTTGTCATCTGATGTCTGCGGATGGCAGTTTATCTTTTTCGGCTTTTTAGCACTGTAGTATTCTTGTTTGCTTTAAATTAGTATTTTATCTAGCTGTTTTACATCAATATGGAGCTAGAATTTTTTTTTAATTATTTTACATATTCTTAAATATTGTTGCGAATTTTGTATATAGATGAATAACTTTAGTGAAATTATATGCGTAATTGTTCTATTCTTCTGTATAATATAACATGAAAATCTAAAGGGAGGCTGTTCTGCTGTAAAAATAAGAATACAGGGTCAAAACTATTTAACATTGAGTAAATGGCTATCTCGCTAAATTGGCGATATGTCGCCAAGCTGGCAACGGTTTTGCTACTAATTATTGTCGCCAAAATGCGCCAGACTTGGAGACCATTCGACGACATTTTAGTTCGTCCCCTGTATCTCTGTAATAGGTATTGTAATTGAATAAAGGTAATTGGTCACTATATTAGTTGTAACCGTATTTGGCAATCATATGCCTTCCAGTAATTTCGAGAAGCAGAAAGTGCTAGAAATATCTCAGGCGCCAGGTGGAAAATATGTAAGGCAGGACAGAGCATCTACCCTCAGCTGTTGTTGTTAGCTAAAGAGTGAAACGGAGTATTAAGATATCTCGAGGTTAGCTTCGCTGTTGCATTGCATTGTGTATAGTTGTTAGCAGTTTGAAGTGTGACTACTGATTGTTCTCTGTGATACTGTGAAGAGTTTTCGACTATTTTTGTGGAAAGTTCAATAACTCTCGTGTGTTTCATTTAATCAAATAAATTTTATGAACCTCTCATCGGAGCTGTGTGCATTGAATCTTTACGAACCAGTACGTATGCAGTATTATTCCACTTCAATTTTAATTTTATTAGATTTTGACAATCTTTCACCCTCAACAAGTACGTGTGCTTAAAGGCACAATGATTAAACATTATTCCAGTAGTGTTTCGTTAAATTTCCGTGATTTATTCATTTTAAAAATATTACCACCGCCCCTAAGAAAAAGAAATGAGTATATTTTGCCGTTGAATTAAAACTTGACACATATAGTTTTTAAAATAGTAAGCAACTAAATATACTTAAGGGCATAAAATCTGAAGCCTATCGAAGATGTCAAGATGGATCAATTAAATCTTCCCTCTCCCATGATCATGAACAGTTTAAAAAAATCATAACTCATTTGTAACATCTGTCTTACTATTTATGCAACAAAAATCTTCCAATGAATTAAAAAAAATGCATGAAAGTAGCGATTATACATAACTAAAACAGGAAAACCGTATATTTTCAAGCAGAGGGAAGTCTGCTACTATGAAAGAAAGGAGAAAAAGATACATTACGTTGATTGTCACGTGGACCGCGATTCTCCAATCAAAGAAGTTTCGACTGGGTGGTCGACTTTTTTTTCTTTTCTTTTTTTAATGTGTTCTTTGCAGCACGTACTTGTTTCTATTCGGTTTGTGGCGCGCGTTGACTTCCAAAGCACGTGGTTTGAAGTTTTAGTTGTGAGCCAGACAGCATCGTGCTAAGACGTCTTCCCTTACCGCGCAGTTTCTTTTTACTGTTTTTATTTTTGGTTTGAATGACATGTCTGACACAATACTTCGATACGCATCGAAAAGCTTGTAATGCGCAATTTTCTGTGTTTTCAGCTGGTGACTTTGTGGAATTTTGAAAAAATAATAATGTGACGAAGAATTTTTATATAGAAAAATTACCGGATGCGAACTCCGCATTAAATTGTTTTTCATCCAGAATCGCACTGAATTGATTCTAAGGAATTATACGTGAATGATACTAATTTGAGATTAATATTTTCAAGTGGGTGCACAATTCTTTGTGGCTAATGAGTGTAGTATAATATATGATGTTCTAAAAACTTTAATTTTTCATTATCACAAAATCTCGATTTATTGTTCTTTTCATTTGCAAAGAAAGGAATATTAAAATATAAAACTAAAAAGGCTGCACTGTAATGTGATTTATAAGTTGCAGTTCGAGGGGAGTCAATTTATGTTACGTTCTCAACATATTTATAAATGATATGCAGTTATTCACGGGAAGTAAAAAGAATTGTTTTTACCATCTGTTAACTGAATGAGAAAATATTACCGTAATAACGCCTAGGAAATAAAGACACCTTGGACGTCATCTTAGTTTTATATACATCCTTACATAAATCCTGTTTACTTTGATTCTACGTAAGAGTGGTCTTCCAACGGATATTACACGTGATATCTAAGCTCGGAGGATTAACCGTATCAAAACCTGTGGGTTTACCAGCTGTTTTTGCTGCAGTTTTTCTTGCTTTCATTGCCGAAACCTGAGGGTAAGTAGGTGGTTTTATTATCAGTATATTTTTGCTGTAGAGAGTATACGCCACGATATTTCTAGTTTTTTTCGTACGTGTGCAGAAATTTTAAATACTAAATATCTTTACTTTGTTATCTCTATCTTTATAATACAGTTAAAATGAATGTGAATATTACATTTTATAATGCAGTGCTAATTTGAGGACAATAATGTGGCTTGGAAGTAATTGAATTAAATTATATATTTTCTATATTATTTTCAGAAATGAATGTTATTACAAGAAGTGTATTTGTCTAGCCCTTTAATTCCAGATTTATAAATAAGTTATTTTTCCTTTTATTTATACTAATGAGGCCTATTATTTTATTTCTTTTCACCGCTACCCTACAGTTTTTTAGTTAAATATAACAAATCGTATTCTGTTTTACTTAAAAAGAAATATTTCGGTGATTAGTCATATGTTTTAATTATTGGCCACTTTGTTAATCAATGGATCCAAAGATTCTATAATTTAAATTCTTTGTAATTGCCTTATAGGGTTTAACTTGATCCGAATCTTTAATTAATCCATCAACTCTAACAGACGTGAAGCGAATTATCACTATGTCTGAAGCAACTATAAATTCGTGAGAAAATTTAAATAAACTTTTTTTTATTTAAACAGAATTTAGAATAACAGTCTTGTGTAACAATACCAACCACAGCTCCTGAATGCAACTAATTGGAATAGTCAAATTTAAATCAAACGTGGTAAAGTAGTCAAAGACTTCTGACGAGGAATACGGAAAGGAGAAATTACAGTAAAGACCGAAATTATAATAATTGGTTGATTTAAATAATAACCTTACATACTTCTTCAATGAACATTCCGCAGAGTTTTGTTTTAAAACCGAATTTACCAAACAGTAAGAGTAATTTATATTACATTTCTTACATAAAAATTCCTGAAAATGTGCTTGCTTTAAAATCCAGATAAACCAAATCTTTTAAACCTTTTAACTTAGATTTAAAAACTTCAGACAAACGTTAAAATAAAAGATTAATTAATTCATATACAATGAAACCTCTTTTGACAATCCCCTCCCCAAAAAAAGGCATTGCCATGCCTGATCAATATCATGTGGAACCAAAGTGTCTTAGGTTCACTGAAGTTCGTTACTGTACTAAATAATAATTTCGTTAATTCTTCAGCTATATTAAATGTGTATCATTTCTGAAAGCCATTTATATTTTCAGGTTCATTTCACATAACAATAATCAAATTTGTGTGTGTGTAAGAGGATCTCTGACATATAGTCTTCGATGATAAAAATGATAAGTGCGTTTTTTTTCCTTCTGAATTTCAATCATAGTCTTACTCAGTAATCTTTAAAACCCTAAAGTTTAGGAAACATCAGAAATAGCAAGTGGACTCCAGTATGAAACAATTTTTTTCATCAGGACTTTTTTTAAAAGCACATACTAAAGATAAGGATAAAAAATAAGATAAAGGTAAAAGGATTTGTTTTTCATAAATGCGGGAAATATAATAATTATACATTTAAGATTAAATATTTATTTAATTTTATATGTTAGGTAGAGGATGCAATACGCTTAAAGGAAAAAGCTACCTGAAGTTTTCACAGTTTCTTTCTACCCTAATTTTTTGCCTTCCATTTAGTATTCCCATTTATAAATAAACAAACAAATGCGAAAAGGATTTTCACTCTATTAGACTCCAGAACCTGGAAGACACGAGAACTGGCCACTGCGCTTCGATATTGACACTTTTTAAACAAAGACACTTTTTTAACACAGAATTTTTTTTTCTTTCGAAATGTGGCTTCTGAAGACCACTTTTCATTTGCAGTTTAGGTTAGAGTGTAGTTTAAATCGAAGATATCACTTTTATGAACAGATAATGCATTTTCAAAACCTTAGCAGTTTCCTTAAATAAAGCAAAAGCACGCACTAAATTGTCATCGAAAGCTAGTGGCTCCATTTATGTATCTGTTCCTTCAGCAAAAAATAAATTAATATATAAATAAAAAAATCTAAAAGGTTTCAGATTTTAAATTACATCCAAAGGGGCGTTTGTTTAACATTTTGTGAGTTACCTTTTTTTGTTAAATATTATGTTCTTCGCACTTAAACTATAAAATTCAGTTCAAGAGCAATATCTCAAAATAAATTTAAAATGAGCGTATATTTAGAACTTCCGATGCACAGTCTTACGAACTGGAGATAAAAATATTTTTTCCTGTACAACGTTGCCATTGCTCGCTTTCAAATCCTTGAGTCTGTTAATCAAAAATTCACTAAAGTTTTACAGAATATGAAATCGATAATAAAAGAAATTCCAAATTTCAAATTTCGGCTTCCAGATATCCATATTCGTGTGAAAACGTTCAATATTCAAAATTTGATGACTCTAGGTACCGTTGTTTTATCATAATGCGTGAAACATATATACGTTTATGCAGATTCTTCATTATTTAATATCTTTAGATATAATACAGGGCGATAATATTTGGTGGCAACAATTTGAAATGTGAAACAACGCTTTTAGTGAATCAACGCAAAATGCAAACACAAAATTAATAGTCCTTCTGGGCAAACTGCCCCTTTGGACTAATAAAAAATAAAACTGCTAGTCGATTCTTACTTACTATCTGCGTAATAGACATCGCATTTGATTGACCTTATTTTCTGTTCATAGATTTTATGTATGTATCATGCATGTGTCTTATCATTTATATAGATAACAAATATTGCTGTGCCTTGATTGAAAAAATCTAAAGATTTTCTCAAAATTTACTTTGTCTATATTTTAAAAATTAATGACGTGATAAATCTTTAAATTTATTTTTGTGTAAGTTTAAAGAGGATTTAATTTCATTATTTGGTTTCACATTATGCATCTATGAATGAAATTCTAGAGGTTTACGATAAACTGACCTTTTGAAGCTAATTCGAAGATAGCAAGAAAAAAGTATGAAATCAGTTATGCCAGTATTTTAAAGTGTTGCTTTAAATTGTCCGGAATTATGCGTTACTGCGGTATGATATTGCCAACAGAAATCATATAATGCACATTGATTTCCTGCCAGGAAAAATAATTAGTTTGAGGTATCTATACCTATTTGTCGATCTACGTACGCACATAATATAATCTCTTGAGTTCATACTGCACGATTAATGAAAAATGAAGAGAAACTTTTACCAAAAACAGCTAAGTAAAGGAAATATACTAGAGCTATGGGCTACCCAGATTTGATTAAATACTTGACAGTTCTTCTCCATTCATCCAGTTTAGTTGTTAGGCTCTTCATTCAACAGCAAAGGTCATGCATTTTCACGTAGAAGTTAATTTAAAGATCTCGGAGTTAGAAGGTTTTTATTTCTCTTCCTATGCGCTTGGTAAGTTCTTGGTAGAATAAGGTCCTCTATCTACCTGCTGATTGACGGAATGTTTTGGTATTCAAGGTAATGATTCTCTACAGTTGCTGCGCAAGAGCAAATTTTATCGTCAACAGAGAAAGAAATTATCTATTACCTTTGCATTCTTATCGAAAGCTTTACCATAATATCTTTATGTGTTCATGAAATATCATCAAACTTATAGGTTACATGAAACAACACAGATATGAAGATGTTTCTGGAAAAATACGATATTGCTTTCATGGAAATGTCTTTTCCTTTAAAGCTGGTTTGGCTGTCTAATTCCTTTCACTTTTTAGCTCAGAGCATTGCGTGCTTTAAATCAAGAGCATTTAACAAAAGAATTCGTAGACACAACGGTGAGCAATACTAAGCAACACAAATATCTGCTGTCCTTGTTCTGGTACCAAACTTAATGAATGAGTGAAAGAGAAACAGATGTTCGATAACATGTTTGCAAATGATGCTTTTCCTTCTTACACAAGAAATAGATATTTAGATCCCTGTCGCTTAAAACGGACGACAATTAGCTAAGACAAAATTATATTTCTACTTCTACGACTTGAAAGAAACGGTCTTCATAAAGAATTGCAATCTATAGCCAGCATGGGATTTGTTCTCTATAAAGCTTAGATTTCCTAGAGTATTCACATGCTTCAAAGTTGTATGTGAATGCAGGTGAATACTGTTGAGAATACTGTTTAGATTCTTTCCGTTTCATTCTATGAAAGATTCAATGAGAACCAGTCAGGTGACGGAGGACGTAGGCACCATGCCTTTACCATTAACCAAACTGCTTGCCATCTCAGAATACGAGAGTGGTTGAGCGGTTAAATTTAAAGAATTCCGTAATTGATTGTAGTAATTAAATGAGGTGGCTTTACATGCGTTTAGATTTCCCCTTTGAGTAATATTAATACGAATCATTTTTATCCCCCCAAGACTGCACAAAATCATCCTTTAGACATGGTATCTAGTCTAATAAGCTTTACATTATACAAATAACACTGTTTGATGTTCTATAATTAATAATTTAACTAAGTTGAATTAGAAATGTTAATTTTTTATTTCATTACATGCAATACATCAGGTCTAAGGATTGGATGTCCATTTTAAGGCCGCTACATTTACGTAAGTGTATCCTTGAACCCAATATACTAAGCTAAAGTACTTATTATTTATGAATAACGAGTGATAGCTTTTATTTGCTTAATGTTCTCCTTGATGTGATGTAACCTTCAGTTTTCAAGCAGTGATAAGTTTCAAATGTTTACAAATTTCTGTAACTTCCTAACTGCAGAAAGTAATGTGGGCCAACACACCGGAAGCTGGATTCTTAAACAATCATGATTTCATTAAATATATAAAAAAAATTCTTAAAGCGTCTAACGGGATCAATTATTATTGTAAGAGATTAAGTGATGATTTTTCTTTCTATAGGTATTAAACATAACTATGTTAAAAAATGAAACATTTTTAATTGTCAAATTTAAGTAGTTTAAAAATTAAAGAAAACCTTCATCTAATTATGGATAATACAAATGGTTACACCTACATAGAGGAACATACGACGTATTGACGATTCAGGTATTAAGCAGATAAACTGAATTTATGTTATTCGATATTCAATGAAAATCACAAAATATAAGATAAGGCAAACATATTTGGAAATAATAGCCGTGTACAAAGCCGTGAACGAATATTTCTCCTATATAAGACCTCTAAATAAAGAAAATCGAAACTTAAAAAAAGTCCGTGACCTGCGGGACAACAACGCACATAACAATTTCTATTCATTTGCAATAACGTACCTGTAAAAGAAGTAAAAACAGTGTTCGCCAAAATCCTTCAGGGATATTAAGCCTCGAATTGAGGACAAACACGGGTATAAAAGAAACCTACTACACTTCACATATATCCATTTACTGAATGGCTACTCTAATTATACCCTTGTTTAATATTTTAACTACAGCATACGTAAAAATTTATTACTACTAAAAAATTGGTTATTAATAAAGGAAATATTCATAGGCAATTATTTTAATACATGAACTGTTTTGATTCTCAGCAGATATTAAGTATCACTACTTCAAACTTGTTTCATATTTAATAGCCTAAAGGGACGCTAGTCCCGAATGGGATATTAGTTTCGAAACGATGTTTTGCGTTGAATAACCACAAACGGTGTCTCACTTTTCAAATTGTTGCCACCAAATATTATCGCCCTGTATCATATTTTAAGAAGTTAAATAATGAAGAATATGCACGAATGTATGCATGTTACTCGCATTGTGAAAAAACAACGGTATATAAAGCAATTAAATTTTGAATTTATCTATCTCAGATTTTCTAAATCTTTAATAAACTTTTGATTAACAAATTTAATAATTTCAAAGCTAGCAGTGGCAACACAGCGCAGAAAAAAAAAAAAGGAAAACGTATGCCAACACTTAGCGCTGCATTGGGAATTCCAAACGCATACTACTATATGCTGCTTTTAAAATTTTTGACTTTTTCTGATGACTTATATACGACGTAAGTGCGAAGAAAATGATGCTTAATGATAAAGCTAAAAAGACAAAAAAAAAAAAAAAAGGCGGGGCGTTAGAGTGTAATAGCAAACTTGTAGAATTCGAGATCAGCGAAAGCATAAAAAAATTTACAAACCTTTTGGGTGACCGTTAAAATCTGAAGTTTTTCAGATTTTTTTTTATTTATTATACTTTTGAATTTATATAATAATGGGGCTTAATGAAAAAATATTACATTTAGTTTTTTTTAATCAAAGGTTATTTATGGTAGTAGCTGGGACGAGAAAATTATGTTGGGTGGTTTAAAGTTCTATATTTTATGTTACGTTCGTTTTCATTTGGTACGCGTTTTAACTTATGAAACTTTTATATCTTTAATTTTCAAAATTTCGGATAACTGAAATCACAGCTACTGAAACAATGATTACGAGAACATAACTGTATAAAAGTTGTCTTAGTGTTAAATATGCTGTTCACGATAAATTGGATAGAAAGCCTAAATTTTATTATAACGCTTTCGCTCATTTTACATTGAATTTAATTTTTTAATTCATTATATTTGTTGCAGCATGTTGTTTTTATTGCGTACATTTTGTATCATACCTTTTTTTTCTGAACGTACCTGGAATTTTTGCTTGCAAAATTACTAAATAATAATATAGTCTCTTTGGTTTAGAGACAATTCAAAAAATCGAGAAAATGCATGTCCGTTTCCCATATTTATACGATAGAAAAGAATATATTTTCAAAATAAGATCCAATTTGATACACATGTTTGCATCACTGAGTTCTTATACTTAAGAGCATTCGCTTTAAGTAAAATACTTCATTACGGGGATTCTTTTCAATCATATTTAAATTCAAGATGAAATCCTTTGACTTCTAATTTTCAACTGCAGTTTGGTTCTGGTTCCGATAATGTTCCTGTACAGTTCCTGTTAAATTAGGATTAGACTCAAATGCTCAAGAAAATCTCTACAATTTTAATTTTCAAGAATTGCAGCCATCAGTAAATGATCAGTTAACTAGATTTCTTAATACAACGATAAAATAATCGCCCAAACGGATGATGTCATAATTCACGTTAAAGGCCCATACTGCAATTACTACAGCAGATGCAATAATATAACCTAATGACGGTCTCAAATAAAACGCAGATTAAATTACGGATGTTCAAGATATTTGATCATATTATAAATTTATGACAACAAACTGATTTTGTGTTGTCCACTGATGCGCTAGATGATTGATATTTGAATGCAGTAAGGATCATCCACTCTCGGGCTTCCCCAAATTACATATGTAATGTCTCGCGAACCCAAATTATATGCGGATAATGTATCAGTCCTACAATATAATATGGGATCGCGTACTTAATGTTCTCTCCAATTAAATGATGAATCAGGCGATTAATTTTACCATTAAATCCTGATGCATCATTTCATTACAAAAGACATTATTAGAGTACTTAGGACATATAGACAGCTAACACACGGAAGACTGATTGATGACGCCTAAGCCGTTACATGTACCTAAATATCCAAAGACGTTATACACACTCTGACGTCTGGGAGAGAAAAATATGAAAACCCAACTGTGCCTTCTCTGTGATGGATAGATTAAGCAGTTACACTACAAGAACATGCTCAGGAAAATGAAATAATTCATTACATTCTTCCCCACAAAAAAGGGCGATTAGGAAGAGCCAAGTTTCTACATTGAAATCCTGGTAGTAATGAATTATCACTCATATATTTTTATTATTAGATTAGAAGTAGAGATTGTTAGATTTCTGATCAAGAAATACAAAAGCTTAACTGTGCCTTCACTTGCATTGAAACCTAAACCCATTCGACACTATGTTACTTTAAAATACGCAGGCACTTCGTGTTCGTATTGACTTTTTCCTCATTTAAGATTTTTACGTCTATCTTCGTCACCACACAGAGGAAATTAAAGGATTCTAGTAATTTGGAAGACTTAACTACCTTCCGCAGCAGTTGTTAGAATAGTTACGAGGCAAACCAGAAGGGGAAAAATGACCTTGAAGAGACTACTCTAAAACAACAGGTTTTAACTGGAATTGTTTTACACCGTAACGACACACACGGGAGATTCTGATAATTCCTTAAAAGCTATTTTATTTTCAATACCTGTGACATATGAGGAATATCTTTTTTCTATATATCTATTTATTATACATATCCTTAGTATTCCCTTTCTGATTCCTGTGCACGCATCGTTTCTGCTCTTTCCACGAAATATACGTAAGTATTTCCTTCCTGATTTACATATGAATACCACGGAGTGAACTGTATCTATCCGAACTATACCTGCGGGAAATACTTCCGAGTTTAGACTTCACGATAAATGCCTTCGGATATTGTAGAATGAAACGTCTTAAAATGCGCGTGATTTTCTAACCCGCTTAGGGAAATTAGGAAAAGAATGGGTTATTGAACAGAGCCGCTTTTCCCCGAAGCAAGCGTGGAGGTGAAGTTTCTGATGAGTAATGAGTAAGAGGAAGGTAAGGAAGGAGACCTTGGACTGAAGTTTGAAAAACTTAAGATAATAATTTATTATTATGCCCTCTGGCAACTAAAACACTTGTTTTTCCGATGAACATTATAACATCCGAAGTGAGTTAATAATGCAAGGCCAAGGGCTCTTATCTAGGACACTCTTAAATATTCCATCTGGATGCATTGTTTTTCCGCGTCAGTATAAATCATATGCAATCAATGTGTTTACTTTCACATTTGGGTTAATGTGTTGCAGTAGATTGAGGCAATATCTCACAGGAAATTGAAATGCATAAATAAGTAAATGAAAATGAATTAAATTTATATTATTTTTGATGCGATATAAAGGCTGCAAGCGAGATTTATAGATTTTATATAGATTTCAGTATTTATTTGTGCTATTTTAATTTTTTTTAATTATTTATTTATTTCAATAATGAAATGAAATTTATTAGGAGGAAAAAAGAAACCTGACTAAATTTCGTATGTATTTTAATAAAACAGAATAAGATTTTATTTATTCATTTATTTATTTATTTTTAGAAACAGCTAAACGCTTATTATGCTCCAGATTTTTTAGGATAACTTCTAAAAATATTTTTTATGTCTTTCTGATTCAGTTTAGTATTTTATAAATCTTAAATGTTTGTTTTCGAATAAGTACATTTAAAAAAATATTCTTAGTATTTTAGTAATAGATATGAATAATTGTGCATCTGCACCCTGAACAAATACTGTTAATTATCTTATTTCTCAAAATGCTGCAATTTTTTCTCATTTAAATATGCCAAAAGTGCTTATAGAAACTTTATGCCGTGAGTGCTAAATATTTATCTATTTTTAGAAAACATGCACTGCTCAAACTAGCTGTAGAGGATATTGTAGTTCTGGATATACATTGCGAATGGCGAAACATTCGGCTGGCTGAAATATGAATTACTGATATTTTAAGCTTCGTGAGATGAAAAATAAAGTGATTAATAACTAAATTTTATTACTTTATGTGAAAAAATTTAAAGTAAGCTTTTTATCTTATAATAAAAAAATAAATTCTTTGATAAAAAATATTTTCAATAGACGATTTAGTTTTCCCTGACAGAAAGCAATACTGTACGAGGCCTGGAATCTGGATTGAAGCATTTTGTGTCCTTCCGAGCTGTTTTCAGTTGCTTGTTTGATTTTGGAAGTAATAATTAATGACTTGTTCTTCTCCATAGAACATTCCAACCATGCTTAATTGTGGGCATGGCTGGGAAAATATCAGTCAATTCATTTAATTGATTCGCTCATTGAGCAGGAAATTGTCTAAGCTTACAGTAGTTTACAGTTACCTATGAGAAGTAATTCATTTTTGATTATTGCAGCTTAAATGGCGCAACAAAGAGCTTGAGCTTTTAATCCATACGCCTTTAAAAAGTTAGTATTTCATTGCCGATAAGTACGAGTTGGTGTGACAGTAGCAAAATTATCAGCCCGCACTACCACTCCACCTTCTTCCAATCGAACACAGTCGAACCTTCAATCGAAAAGGGTTGTTCCGAGCATCTCGTTAATTACAAATGATAAGTGCTTATTGTTATGATGCGTAGTAAATTATGAGTCGTTTGAGAACACGGGTCCGTGACACTTAGCCAACAACCACTTAGCTGACGGCATGCTTAACCGACACCAGTTAGCCGACAGGACATTTAGCCGACACGGACACTTAGCCGACAGGTCATTTAGCCGACACGGACAGTTAACCGACAAGACATTTAGCCAACATGGACAGTTAGCGGACAGGACATTTAGCCAACAGAACATTTAGCCGACACAAAGAGTTAGCCGTCAGGACGTCAACAAGACACTAAGCCAACAGTGACATTTAGCTGACACGTACCTAATAATTTTTTAAACTTACTATCAATTACAATATTTCTCGACTTCTCCATAAGTTCAACATTTAAGTTTTTTTAACCTATCGGTAAAATTCATTTTTCGATTCTTAAAGATCTCATATGTGCTTTGAATTCTTGTGTAATTTAGCATTGTTTGATAGGTATCGTGCCGTTTGGTGCATATTGGTCAAATTGAAAAAACATTGAAATTTCTCGTTAGGGAATATAATTTAATTTTCCAAAGGAAAAATTAATTTGTCACTTACGTCACGACGGTCACTTGGTTACATTTTAATATGGGATCTGCAAAAATTATCAATAAAGCTTCTTCATTTAATCAACTGGGTTTCTTTGAACACTTTCACATCATTAATAATTTTTCTTGTTCACTAAATGATATTAATTTTCCAATATGGCTCTTCCTAATGTTTTCATATTTGTAGGAAATTAAAAGCGCGATTCTGTAACATTTTATTGACTACGCTTAAAATACTTATTAGGTTAATGTTTATAGCACTAAACTGTTGCATAATGTTTAATTTAGAAATAAAATATTCTTTAAGATTTTGTTTTATTCAGAACTGAACACATTTCCGCGAAAACTAAATTTTTCACTCTTCATATATCGAAAACTTTGCTGATATGCAACTGCACTCTTATTTTCTAAATGGTTTTCTTATATAATGTAACATTTCTCAATATCTGTTAAAAATTTATAAAGTTTCGTTTCATTTTTCAAAAATTTTATTTTTTTTTACTTTTTCAATATTTCTCTTTCTCGGTTTTGGTTTAGCTGCATGGTAATGGAAAAATTGTTGGTGCCTGTTTTCCTGAGTATCTAAGGGCATTCTTTTGGTGAGCCCTTTCCTTGATTCCCTAAGCACGCGCATATATTGCTTAATGGTTAACCGAGGTTCATGTGCATTTATGTATATTCAGACTAGATGTAGTAAATTTTACCACGCCTAAGACATTTTATAAAGTATTTTTTTTATAATAACAATAAAAGCTGGCTCCAGTCTAACATTCAAATGAAAGAGCTAATCACATACGTTATTTATATCATCTTTTTAACCTTTTTCAATACTTTCGTTGTTCGTTTCCAATCTATGGTACTTGGACTACAAATAGTCCTTTTAGTTTCTCAAAAAAGATGATTTTCAAAAGTAAATTTCAAACTAGCTTTGTATACCAATGTATAGCTGAAAATCTGAGATTACATCTCTATGATGTGAAGAGTCGAAAATTAAGGTTATTTTATCCCTTGTCAGGACTCCTACTTAATTCTTTACACCGCTTTTGGCAAAAAGACCTTTTAGATCACTCCATTTCACCTCCGATCTTGGGCAGAAAATCGGGGGAGTTTTTCGTTCTTGGGTTATCATCCTTTTCGTTTCAACAACACAGTCCATGGGCTCGGGGCGAAGCTCGCCGCGCCGGAGCCCTTACACAGATTGATAAATATACGATGCCTAACGTGTAAATAGCATTCTAAACGTGTAAATAGAATTTCAGAAAAAAATGTAGTTCCAGTATGGAACTGACAGGGAAAGGAAATTTCATTAGTGGGAGGAGCAAAACCACTTTGAGCAATTTAGTAATGAAATATGAAAGAATTGAAACTGAAAGCATTGGGAAGAGCGAGACTCATTGTCGGCTTAATGTCCTGTCGGCTAACTGTCTGTGTCGGCAAAACGTCCTGTCCGCTAAGTGTCCTGTCAGCTAAGTGTCCTTGTCGGCTAAATGTCTTGTAGGCTAAATGTCCGTGTCGGCTAAATGTCCTGTCCGCTAACTGTCCTTGTCGGCTAAATGTCATGTCGGCTAACTGTCCGTGTCGGCTAAATGTCCTGTCGGTTAACTGGTTCCGGTTAAATGTCCCGTCGGCTAACTGATTGTAGGCTAAGTGTCCGCAACCGTGAGAACACAACATTGCTTCCTTCATTTATTCCTTCCCCAGTTCGTATACTTTTTGGCTTGGTAGTCTGCGGTCATCACGATGTTGAACTTATGAAAAACCATCACCGTTGATGACCACTACGATGTATATTTCGTATTTCTACGAGCAAACAATAAACGTGCGTAGAGTAGGCTTCAAATAACCTGAATTGAAACATTTTTGCCAATAGTCTTACGAAATATGCATTGCAGGATACTGGCTGGCTTATTTCGGTTTTGGCTGGTCATCAAAGATTAAGGCTCTTTATTACGTGATGCCCTAGGCGCTGTCTTCACGGGCACCCCCCAAAAGCTTATTCTCAAATTTCGAGATCAGGCTTTGAGACACTCGATTAGCTTTCCTTAATTCTGCTTCACTTCGATCTTCTGTGCTTGCATTCGATCCCCTTCTGAGCCTTTCAGGAAAATAGCCCTCAAGAAATATACCAAACTTCGCCATTCAAATGTTATTTTGATTAATATAAAATATTCAAAGCAGGTCAATTAACGTTTCCTTGACTAAATAATAGCATTATTCATGACACCTTTTATTTGTTAACGGGAACACGTCAGTTCTAAAGGCCAGAAAAAGAATTTGCAGTTTTAGGAAATTTCAAGTGTGCAAAACTTTTATTCTAATCCTTTAACTTGAATTTTCTTTGTCAAGCAAAGCAGTTTATACACATCTAATACCAAAATCACAATACCCTCTCCTTTTTTAGAAATGTACATCGCTATAAATAATAAAACTGTATAATAAAACTCAAGTAAAATGAAAGAGACGAAATGATAGAAAAACAACTAAAATGAATTTTCACACAAAAGTTCAATATAAACGAAAAATTTTCATTATTACGAAATCTAAAATACAGGGAAACTTCGCTTCTTATAGGCTCAAATGTATTTCCTGTGCCTTTTCCTGTAGGCAATAACTTCTGAAAATGACTAATGTTTCTATATGATTAAACTAAAATCATTATTAAACATCACCTACATTCTTTAAAGTGTGTAAAAATGTAGCTTAATATTATGCAGTATACTACTATTAATAATAATAATCTTGCAAGATCTTAGCACTTTCCAGTTAGACGCACAATTTGATAAGCTCTGCTTTAGAACTATTGCATTGCTATAAAAGTCATCCTGATTACGTCTGCTCAACGGCTGAATGATGAAATTGATAAAAATTCCAAAATGCTAATTTATATCAAATTACAGCTACATTCCATATCCTTGGCTAAGAAATGACTATAATTGTGACTACTCGGTTAATCATCCGCAGCATGCAGGATGCAGCAAAAAACGAATATTAAAAATAATGTATGCAAAAAAAAACACACCGTTTCATCCAAATGAGCATCATCAGAACGTTAACTCATCTATGACGTCTGATAAATACCACATCCCGTTTCACACAGCAGAAGAAGAAAAGAGCCTTGACCAACAGAATTATTCATCAAGAAACCCTTTTCAAGGAAAGAAATAATATCACTTCCATATATGCTTTATTTATGAATATATTGGAAAATTTAGAGAACTCTCCGTCTGTTCCAATGGCATACATATTATCGCTCTGAAGCTTTTGCTGCAATATTTTATGAGTTGTTGCACATATTTGAATTCTGAGAGTTAAATCACGCACCGTGTACAGTGGAATTCAAAGTTTCGCTCGGGAAGGTGAACTAAAATAGTCGTGAGCATTATAAAATTATTCTTCTCTTTGAAATTGTTTTTATGTATATTCTTGTTGAAGTTTAAAGTTATTTTTATGTTATATTCTCAGAATGGAAACGAAATAGGAAAATTATAACCTTTGTTTTTGATAAAAACGTCATTAATGAAACACGCCAATTTAGTACTTTTGAGATTTTCATCGTGACGTGTTCATGCAGTGGCACACCTAGAAAATAATATTATTATGGAATTAAAAAGGGGTCTTCATCTTCTATATATGCATGGAAACTTGTATATGTCATACCCACAAACACATATAAATGCACTTATATAGTGAAAATTACACTATTTATTCTTTAGCGTTCTGTTAAGAAATGCAAGCATAATGCAATATGAAAATGCTGAAATGCAATTAAACAAAAAAAGTCTAATAAACGCAAAATTGCCACGAAAATCGGCGTAAATAACCCGCAATAGGAAAAGACGGAAAATGATAAAATTGCTTTAATTACGGTAAAACTTGCACCGGACTACAAGCGAGACATTTTTGGCCTCCTGTCAAGATAGTCGGTTTAGAGAACATCAATACATATTTCCAAAATCGATGCTTAATTGTTTTATCAAACGTATTAGTCACTTTCTGAAGAGCTTCCCTGCAGCAAGTTTTGCTGTAAATAAATAAGAGGGTACATGCCTATACAAAGAAATCTATCAAAAAAAAAATGTCTGAAATGTTTCGAATTTTAACGGTCGCCCAAAAGGTTGTATGAAGATTTCTTACGCACTCGCTGACCTCGCAATCTACCAGTTTGCTGTTACGTTCAATTCTGCCAACTCAATTTTTTTTGTCTTTTTAGCTTTATTATTGAACATAATTTTCTTCACATTTATGTCATATACAATTCCACAGAGAAATTACAAAAATTTTAAAAACATCGTAGCAGTATATATTTAGAATTCCCGGCGCAGCGTGTTGGCGCAACATTTTTCTGGGTCATTTTACCCCCAGCATTTCTCTACTCATCATATCAATGTTTAGTTTTCTTATTAAGATGGCTTTACAAAATTATTTTCGTTTTTTCATTATTAACGTTTTGTGTGTTTTACGTTCTTGGTGCTTATACCACATAAAATTAAAATTATCATCAAAATCCCAAAATATTTAAAAACGGTGTATCTTAAGAATTTTCGACAGGCAGTCTCGCGGGCCGGTGATAAAAATGTTTTTTCCCTTTACAGCATTTCCACTTATTGCTTTGAAATCGTTGGGCTTGTCAATCAAAAATTCGTTAAAGTTTTACAAAATATGAAATAGGTAGCTAAAAACAAATTCGAAATTCAAATTTCGGCCTTCCCTGTACGGGTCAAGTACTACACTATTCAAAACTTGATGGCTGGAGGTACCGTTGTTTTTTCATAATGCGATAAACATACATATGTTCTTGCATATTCTTCATTATTTAATTTCTTTAAATACACAGTACAGTCACATTAATGTGACCATCTGTCAAAAGCCAGAATAACCACCTTTCGCAGAGCGGACTGCTGCGAGACGTGCAGGAAGAGAGTCACATAGGTCCCTGAAGGTGTTCTCTGGGATGTTGAGCCATGCCGACTCTAATGCCGTGGCCAGCTGCGCTATATTACGCGGTTGAGGATCCATGGCGCGAAAAACCCAATCAAGGTGGTCCTGCAAATTCTCAATTGATTTTAAGTCCGAAGAGTCTGCTGCCCAGGGGAGGACGGTAAACTCATCCTGGTGCTCTTCGAACCACGCACGTACACTGGCAGCTGTATGGCACCTCGCATTGTCCTGCTGGAAGATGCCATCATCCTGAGGAAAAACAATGCGCATGTAGGGGTGAACATGGTCCGCAAGGACAGATGCGTACTTGTATTGATCCATTGTGCCTTCCACAATGATCAGTGAACCTAGAGAATGCCAGGAAAACATTCCCCAGACCATAATGCTCCCGCCTCCAGCTTGGACCGTTCCGGCAATGGTTGCAGGGTGGTTCCTTTCAGAGGTTTCACGCCTTATACGCCAACGTCCATCTGTCCGATGGAGCATAAAACGCGATTCATCCGAAAACGCAACCTGTCGCCACTCAGTGGACGTCCAGCTGCTGTACTGGCGTGCAAATTCTAGCCTTCGCCGTCGATGAACAGCAGTCAGCATAGGTGCACGAACCAGGCGTCTGCTTCGGAGGCCCAGACGCAGCAATGTTCGCTGAATAGTACTTTGGGAGACACTTTTGGTAGCCCCTTGGTTCATTTTGGTGGTCAGTTGCTCAACGGTAGCCCGTCTATCTGCCCGAACGCATCTCCGCAACCGTCGTTCGCCTCTGTCATCTATGGCCCGTGGTGCACCACATTTGCCACGTCGCTGATTTTGGACAGTCCCATTTTGCCATGCACGGTACACTTTTACCACGGCGGCACGCGAACAGTTCACAAACTCAGCCGTTTCGGAAATGCTTCCACCCTTGGCCCGAAAGCCAATGATCATGCCCTTTTGGAAGTCGGATAAATAGCTTCGTTTCTGCATTACGCCAACGATTGAAATGTTTTCCGAAGCCCTCACACACCCTTTATATACGCTCAACTGCACTGTGCTGCCACCTGCCTTCTGTGATTGGTTATTTAACTCTGACATGGAAAGTACGTGGTGGTCACATTAATGTGACTGGACTGTGTATAATATAGGGTGATACACGGCAATAAATGCGAATGATCGGCGAAAGCCAAGCTCTACAGAGCGATAATATTTGGTGACATTTTGAAAAGTGACTCGCCGTTTATAGTGATTCAACGCAAAATGCCGTTTAGAAATTAATATCCCATTTGTGAGTAACGTCTCTTTTGGGCTAATGAGAACGTTTTTCAATATAGTATGTATTAATTCGTATTCTTCATCTTTAAAGACTAAAAAAATTAGTTTTTCATAAAAGATGAATGTTTCATCTTGAAAGCAAATTTGTATCTTAAAGTTCAAGTACCTCAAAATTAATAGTAACAGACAATGTCATAATCATGCAAACTAATAGCGTAAAAATTACATACCGAACTACTGTCCTTTGTAGCTTGTGAAGTCATTCGATATTTTTTGAAAGCAGAAGATGTGAGAAATGAGCAATTCCTTCGCCGGAACTCGAACCTCGGACCTCTCAAATACGCGCCGAGTGTGCCGACCATTACACCAGGAAGGCATGCTAAGAAGGCGGGAGAAATACCTTATATACCCCCTTTTAAAGAGTAGCTGGAGGGGACCCAGTCGCCATATCTTGGTGGAAGAGAATCATCATCCATTACCTTTTTTAGTTCGGACGCCAGTGTAGAACTATTAGAATATTTGTAGTAGGGGAGGGGAAGAATGAGCAATGCCCTCGCTAGGACTCGAAACTCGGACCTCTCGAATATGCTCTGAGTGTGCTGACCATTACACCAGGAAGGCATACTAAGAAGGTTGGAGAAATACCTTATAAGCTAACTAAGTTTAACTTCATATGAATACCTAAGAAATATATAAACAAAATCTTTATACATGAACAGACTAGCCTTACTGGATACGTTTTAATGTTCAGGTCTAGGTAAAAGAAATTCCTACATTTCATTTACAGTAAAATATGTTTATGTCCTTTCATGTCAGTGTGTGACCATTAAACTGAAAATTTTCGTATCCTTTCCTTTCTTTCCTTTGTGTTTCCTAGTAGACTTTTTTTTATTTAATTTAGGTATCAATCAAAGTATCTAATATGCAACACAGCTTCTTTTCGTACTATAGTGCAGTTGTATACACTCCACTCTCGCTGAACACATACTATGCCTTCACCCATGTATTAGTCGTACTGTGAGTTCATATTTTTATGTACTTCTTTCTGAAAGTCTTTTACTTTAAGAAAAAGTCTGAAAGTTCGGAAAATCTTTTACCATGAATATCTTTTGTTACAGTTAAACATTCAGGAAAAAAAATCTATATTTAATTTTTGGTAATTCTCTTTAAGACCTTAAAATGATGTTATATTTAATTAGCTACGGAGGTCATTATTTTGATGCATTATTATACTGTTGCGTGCATTCGAGTTCGTAATAGATTGGATGAAAATTCCTACATTTAAACTACATTCAAACTACTAACAACATTAAACAAAATGCAATGCAAAGCGCATCTAGAGAGTGAATCTCATGCGGAGGTATCTGAGTATTCTGAATAACTGCTGAACTAAGCAATAATAATTCAGCAAAAGATGTTCTCTCGAGTCTATCATATAGTTTTCCGGCAGCCGCTGAGAATGTCTAGTACTTCTCGAAATTACTCAAAGACATATGACGGCCAGATGCGGTTGTAGTTAATATAGTGACCAATTACTTTTATTCAATTACATTACCTTTTACGGCGATACAGGGACCGGACCAAAATGTCGCCAAATTTAATGACACAAATTAGCTGCCAAAACCATCACCATCTTGGCGATATCTCGCCAATATAGCGAGGTAGCCACTTACTTAGTGTTAAACAGACTTCCCTCTGTATTCTTACTTTTGTGGCAAAGTGTCGATTCTTCAGATTTTTGTCTTACTCTATACAGAAGAATATAACAAATTTGCATATAATTTCACTAAAACTATATATAAATGTACAAAATGCATTACTATTAAACTGGGTGATTATGGTATTGACTATAATTTCTGTCCTCTGATATATTTAAATGTTAGTGTATAAATTACTTTCCAAAGGGAAATATTCTTCTACCAAAAGAAGGCCCCTGTCATCTTGGAAGGAAAAAAGAAATATTTCTCTTGATTGAGACTGCAGAAAATGTTTAAATTTTAGGAACCATTTCGTCGATATTAACTTGATAACTAAATGTGTATTTTTGCTTGTAATTTGAAGCAATTTATTAAAACCTTTATTCATGTGTACCTTTTGTCCTGTTAAACGCTAGGTTTGTTGCAAAGCTTATGGCATGAACCTTTTCTATTGAATTGCATATGGCGTAAGTGAGAAGAAAATGATGCCTAAAAATAAGTTAAAAAGAGAAAAAAAGTGTTACTAGGAGAGAGTGTAACAGCAGACAAGCAGATTGTGAGCTCAGCGAGATCGTAAAAAATCTTCAAGCCTTTTTGAACACAGTTAAAATCTTAAACCTTTCAGATTATCTTTTCTTTTGGGATTAATGTTTTCTGCTTCTCTTGAATATCTACCATTTCTTCCTCGGGCATCTAATTTTCTCATCACAATGTTCTTGTATCCTGTATTTTACTTTTCTGAAAATTTACTACCTAACTGAGGAAGCTTACTACCTAACATAGAAAACAAGTAATAATTTTTCTCCAAAGCTGAGTCCTTTAATTAAGTCATCATTTAAGATTCTAAATTAATCTGTATCCATAATTACACATTTATCTGACATAACTAACCGCATATTACACTCATGTCCATAAATTAAGGATAATTCGGAGTCACGCGGAAATCGAACTCTTAAAATAAATATATCACCTGTAAAATCACTAAACACATTTTCAAGAATCATATGCAAATTTCAGGAAGTAACCAGATGACACCGATGGTCCGTTACAATGATGAGAGTGTAAGAGAGTGATATATAAGGAATACAGGCAAAGAAGTAAAATTGTTCGCAGGCGCTTTATAAGCATTTCAGTGCAATAACCGCATAGTTATGACACAAAGGACGCATTTGGATGAATTTTTACGTGGTAGAATTATCGGCCGTCTGGAATGTGGGTGTACCCAACTGGAAGTATCAGACGAACTTGGAATTGCCCAGAGTGTCATCTCCAGGCTTTAGCAACGATTCCAAGATGATGCTAATGTGAGTAGACGTTACAGCACTGGTCGCCCCAGAGTTACAATGCCAAATGAGGACCGGTATTTGGCAGTTACTGCCAAAAGAAACAGACGGAGCACAGCCTCAGACCTGTCTCGTCAGCTCTCTTCAGCCACTGGTACGACAATTTCAAGGCAGACCGTGTACAGACGCTTAGGGCAGATTGGTCTATGTGCTCGTAGACCTGTCAAATGCGTTCCACTTACTGCAACTCACTGTCGCCTGCGATTAGCCTGGAGTAGACAGCATGCATTGTGGACACCGCAACAGTGGGCTTGTGTGATGTTTTCCGACGAGTTCAGGTTTAGCTTGCAATCTGATTCTCGCCGGATTTTCATATGGAGAGCTCCAGGTACCCGTTACCACCAAGAAAACATCATTGAACAACACCGTTACGGTGGTGCAGGAGTGCTCGTTTGGGGTGGAATTATTCTGGGTTCCAGAACTGACCTGCATGTTCAAATTGGAACCATGACAAGCCAAATCTATCGGGACGTCATTCTGGAACAACATGTACGTTTGTTTCGGGGCGCCATGGGCGCACAATTTGTGTTTATGGATGACAACGCCCGTCCTCACCGTGCAAACATCGTAAGCGAATGCCTTCAATCGGAGGATATCACCCGTATGGACTGGCCAGCATTCTCACCGGACTTGAATCCAGTAGAGCACGTGTGGGACATGCTTGGCCGACGAGTTGCAGCCCGTCAACCTCCTCCTACATGTCTACCGGAACTTCGGAGAGCATTGCTTTTTGAGTGGTGTAATATCCCCCAAGATCAGATCGATAATTTGATACTCAGCATGCCTAGGCGTTGTACGGACTGTATTGCATCGTCTGGGAGACATACAATGTATTAACAATCATACCAACCATGTAATATTTTTTTTTGTAAATAGGTTTTTTTTTTGTTTGTAATTTGCTCCAGGGAGAAAAAATCGCTAATTTTTTTTAATAATATCAAACATATAGCATCTTTTTTTGCTCTTTACCTTTTGTTTAATAAATAAGCTGTACAAATACGTCAAATTTGTTTTGCTTCTAATTCTTCCTTTGCCTGATTTTGCATTATCCTTCACTTATGGACATGAGTGTAAATGTGATAATAATAAATGGCAGTGATACTGCGTTTATTACTTCTAGGATGTTTATTCTCTTTCTGCAATAAATAGTATTTTGTATTTTGCACTTTTAGTGAAAGAATTTCCACGAAATTCAATCACTGTAATTTGAGGATATTAAAATTTAATATATCGAATCAAATTTCTGATTAAAGTAATTGATCGTATAAAGCAATGAAAACAGGCTTTAGAAAAAGAAAACATGTTTTCAAGACGCTAATTCTAAGTGAAATGGTTTTTATTCCATATGAAATATACCTATCAATGCTTTCAAGGTCTATCAAATAAATGATACTAAGTGTTGGGAACAAAAGAAGCTATAGCTTAAAAGATAATTTTATCCATTGAGTCGTCCAGCTTGAACGAATTGGAAAATATCTGATTTGGACACCACATGACTTTCTTATACGGCAAATTTTTGTTGCATTTCATTTAAAGTTATTTCCTCGAATTTCATTAGAGATATATTTCTAATTCAACCACTTAATTTCTCATTTCGTGGCAAAGCAGATACACATAAAACCTCAAAGCATCTTCATTAAAAATCGTAAAATACAGAAAAAATAAAACACGAAATACAGTTAAAAACAGTACAAATATAAATAATTTATTTAGATCAAATACGATTTGAAACATTCTCATTTTTGAAAAGAAATGCTATATGGCGAATGAGTGGGAGATTACATTATGATAAATGATGAAGCATAATGTAACGAAGTCCAAGATATGTTTTTCTTATGAGTGATATTGAATATGCCAACTTCCGTTGAAGGAAAATTATGTGATTTCATTTTCTTGCACCCTTTAAGCGTATGTATCTGCGTGCGTCCATTCTTACTCATCTACCTGCATAAAATATCGGTCTTAAAAATGTTATTTCTGATAAGCGAGGGCTCACAATTTTTTTTACTTGCTTGTACTAAGTAAAGGAAGTATTGCAATAGCGAAAAATTTCGGGTATCACAATACAACGAAAATGTCCATTTTGACCGCTCTCGAATACATTTGAACAATGCTTTTGCGTGACATCGGTACATACAGGCAGAATAAATGATTCATTTTCTCTAAAACGGATTACAAAATGCATTTAAAATGGTCATAGAAGAGACTTTTTTCCTCGTGACGTCTGTACGTACGTATGTATCTCGCATAACTCAAAAACGATTAGCGTCAGAACGTTGAAATTTTGAGTATGGGCAACGTTGAAATTTTGTATATGCAACTGCTATAACATTCAGTTGTGTACCTTTCGTTTTGGTTGCAATCGGCCGCACCAAAAGCATAACATATATATAGAGAGAGATATATATATGTGTGTGTTTATGTATGTATGTATAGCCGCTCTGTTACCAGCCTCAGTGAGCTCAGCTTTTTTATTCTTAATGTAGGTAAATTGTGTATTTTTTTGCTTTAAAAGTGATTGAATTATGTTGTTCTTATGTTCTGATTAAGGTTTTTATACCTTTAGTTAATCTGCATGCAAAAGTTGTAGAATTATCAGCAATTTGAAGGTTGTTTAAGTGCCACTAAGCCTAACAAAATTGCCATTTGGTTACATTTGAAAACTCTTAGTAGAATACTGAATTAAATCAGTTTTTTTAACCGAAGATCTTTTCTTCTTCCCCGCTGGCCAAATTGCTTGTTTTCGCGCTTGATCTCTAGTTTTGGTTTCAAAAATCTTTTTTTAACTGTTTTAACTGCAGTTAGTGTTTTATGTTTTTCTGTATTTTACAATTTTTTTATGAAGATGCTTTAAGCTTTATGTATTTTTGCCTTGCCGCGAAGTGAGAACTGAATTGATTGAATGACAAATATATCTCTAATGAAATTCGACGAAGTTGAATTCAGTGAAAATGCAGCAAAAAATGTGCGTAATTTATTAGGCATACGAAAAAAGTCACGTCAGGTTTTATTCACCAAATTACTTAGATTCGTAAGTAGCTTTATTAGATACGATATTTTAGGAAATGCTTGATTCATATTACCGTATATACGTAAAACAAAGTTTCCGTCGTCCACAATTTTTTAACATCAGTTTTTGCTATATTATTGAATTCCATTTGGATAAACTGAGCCTGCGTGATATTCATGAATGCGAAGTGATAATTTAAAGCTGCTGATTGCAAAAATATAAAAACTTAGTGATAACTAAATATTAATTCTTTCAACTTCAGCACTTATCAGGAGCAGTAACTATTTTTTAGATTTATTTGGCAATTTGTAAATGCAACTGATATAAAATATTACTAACGATAAATTAATTTTCAGTATTTACAGTAATTAACCTGTCTGCAGTTATTTTTTGTTACTGCTTTCTCTTATTTACTTTAAATATGTGTTTGCTTCTCATGTCTTTGGGTGTAGGCAGCAAAACTGAATTACTGAAAAGTAAATTCATTTGACTTACCTAATTTGCATTTTAACTAAAGTATAATGAGATACATAGCCTGAAAACATATTTGACAGATTTATATTTGTTCACCTTCCGTTTTACGAATCGAGGTGAGAAAGAAGAAAACAGCAAAGTGATTAGCGTCTTTGAAGAAAACGAATTATTATCTGTTTCTATCACAGGAAATATCCCCAGGAATAAATGGATTACGCTTATTACAAGTTTCGCTTTACAGCGTTGTGGCTATCGCGAAAGTTCATCGAGAGATTTAAATATTAATGTTATCAACTTCAAAACTATACTACGCTGCTGCGCAGAATCAGTCCAATTACCAGATTAGTTCATTCTACAAAAGATACCGCAAAATCGCCCAGCTGGGGGGAGTCCATTTCTCCAAACGTGGTCTTTTCCGTTCTTCTAGCAAAGCAGCGTGGGGTCAAAACGGAATTAATTGCTTAAGCGGCCGCTGGTAACGGTGCATCTTTCAAGCATTTGCAATCTAAGTAAAAAGGAAAATATCCGTATGAAGAGAAATGCTATGTCAAAGATGGCTGCTGTATTAAATTCTGCTATTTGCTGAAGTTAAAATGGATATTAAATTTCAACATATTCATGATGCCTTCTTTTGATACATCAATGAAGAAAACCACCGCATATTGGTAACTTATTTGAGACTCAGTTCACAGTAGCTGAATGGTTGGTTGCTCGGGAATACTTGCCATTATTATTCTTATGTGCAACACCAATAGTTGCAGGAATTTTGGCAGAAATTAACCACGAAAGTACCTGTCATAAACAATACCTTTGTATGCCCTACAGCAATACAGCGTTCCTTTTTTAGTTTCAGGGACGGTTACTTCATTATACTTCGTACGATCTTACAGCTAATTATTTAATTAAAAACTGTCGTTCTTTCCCTTTTCCCCCAAGATTACATATATAAAGAGTAATTAATTAGTTTTTTTTTGCGGGGGGGGAATTAGTAACATAAATGTACATTTGAGTGCACTTGCTAATGTTGCATTATTTTTAAGCAAAAAAGTGCTTTTTTTCTCATTTAAAATACGAGTTTATCTCTTCCAGAAGTAAAAATTTTCGTTCAGCTGCTCTTTAAATTAAAAACATATAGTGTTTGAGTCATTCAAAATAAGAGTTCAGAAAAAATTAAACTGTTTTCAAATTCATAAGTTATTTTTCTGCTGATGAATGCTTCCTTTCGAATGAAGTAATTGTTGTTTATAAACATCAGTTACATTTCTAATGCAAATAACGCGACTGGGTGTAAATCAGTAACATTTTTTGACAATTGCATTGAAGGAAGGAAGGAAAATGAAAAATCTAAAACAAACAGACGTTATAAATTCTGTCCTTAGGTTTTGTGTGCAAAATTATACGGTTTGTTATTACATGTGATTAATTTTATAAATATTTCATATAAAAAGTAGATTGGCATACCTGTGTAAGCTAAGATCCATTCTGTTATTTGCATCTATTAATGCTTATTAGATGATAGAGGTAGAACCAAAATAATTAAAATGATAAGTTAGTTAAATGCATTAAAAGTGAAAAAACGTTTTTGGAAGTAACACATATTTGCAATAAGAGGCTACCTTATGTTATTTTAATATGGCAAAGTACGCAAGGGACATCTGCTTGAAGAAAAGGATGCCTTCAGGGAGAACTTTACGAGTTAAACTGGCTAGTATTCACGCTATGCATGGAGGAAACCACGCAGACTAACTATGAAGCCAGACTATTCCCCTGTGATCGAATCAGAGTCGAATTATCAGCACTCAACTGTCTTTAGCCATTCAATCACTGGTGGGGCTTTTCACTGTAATAAACTAAACTTAAAATCGGGGAGTTGCTAGCACTGACGAACTTTAAATTAAAACTGGTAGAATATTATATATACTCTATTATTATTTAATCTTTACTATAACCTTTATTACAACTTTCACTTTTCCATAGTCTTCACTATGATGCAAATTAGATGGTAGAGTATTTAAGCCGAGAGTTTTTTGTTAACGTTAAAGCTTTTGGCAGCGCCGCATGCAGTTTACGTTATATTGCCCAGTTCTGCCACTGAATATTCCGGCTTTAATTATTTCGCTAGCCGACGTTAAAACGCGCCATTAAACTATTGAGCCAGCTTAAGTTGACCGTTTTGTGTAGTCTACAACCTAAATTGAAACTGAAACATTTGTTATTTTAAATATCTGCAATTGGCGATGTTTTGATTGTGAGAACAAGTGATGCCTTCAACTTAATTTCAAAACTTAAATAAAAACTATTATCTATAATCTTTTAAAGACTTCGCCATGGTATTTCAGGCGGAGTTTGTCTTAGGAACTTTGCTTTAATTTTTACTTAGTTAGAACTATATAAACTGTTAGAAGAAAATGCAATTTCAAATTCAAAAGAATTGATTGCACTCATCCTTATATATATCATTTCTACGTTACAACTCTGTTTATGTCCTAATGCAGTGTTTTTATGAGTCTCAACGATTATATCTTTAATCACATATGACCAAGAACGTTGGGATAAAAAATTACTTCTTATTTTAAAACTGAAACAAACAATATAGTTTTAAAAGTTTTACCTGAGCATTACTTTTATGCATTTTAATACATGGAAAAGGGGGGAATATAATGATAATCACTACTTCTCAACATAAAACAATTATTTCTTCTAATCAGCATTGTAGAGATATTAGGTTATTTCGAAGCAGGAGCTATGAAAAATGAGCAATGCCCTTGCCGGGACTCGAAACACGGACCTCTCGAATACGCGCCGAACGTGCTGACCACTACACCACGAAGGCACGCGAAGAAGGCGGGAGAAATACATTATAGCATAACTTTGAAAAACATAACATTATCTCTTAGTCAGAGTTTTAGATTTAGCCATTGCTTCATAGCTTTATAGATTACATTAAATTCTTCAACTTTTCTTTCACAATTTCTGTTCACAAAATACGTCATTGGTAGCAGTCGCTTTTATCAGCAGACGATCGATTAATTTGGAAAATTCTTAAAAACTGGTAAATTAATTAGAGTTTCTGAAAAAACTTCATTTGGAAGATTAATTTTCAATTGCGCGATGGGCTGAAGATCGAAGCTAAATGCAACCAATATCGATCTGCGACAACTAGCTTGCTCATTAAACATGGACGTACACAAATTCCGTAAAAAATCGCTTCAAAATTAAATAACAATTTAAAAAAAACTGTGCTTGATTCTGATAAAATTTCGCCATGTAACATTGCGTTTTAATTTCAGATACCACTGTGGGCATAATTTAAAAATATAATGCTGTTTAGAAATGGATCGAAAACTTCCATCAAGATTTGTTAAAACAATAAGCATAAAAACCATTACAAATATATTCGAGTGGGGGAATTTAATTAAAGTAAAATTTTACTTAGTGTAGAATTTGATATTCTTTCTTAGCTTAAACTAGCATCAAATTCTTAACAGACTTAAGTGAATTATTACTGTGTCTGAAATTAATGATAGAGAACTGAAAAGGATAAAATAACCTTTTTATTAAATCGGAACTTGTAAATTGGAATATAAGATGCACGCCTAGTGCACACAGAAACCGCTACCACTTGTAGCAATCTAACTTAAATTAATGAGCAAACTGAAAAGTTAAACTAAGCCTATTAGTCAAAGACTACACAAATGATTCTCAACAATATGCTCTGAGTAACTCAGGGCTTCCCAACGCAAAGCTGATGAATTACAATCTTGTCAGAGCTGGCGAAACATAGTAACGATGCCTCGAGAAGCAGAAACACACTCTT
>KK122427.1:200289-232257 GCA_000611955.2 Stegodyphus mimosarum
GCCACACAAAATACTGATTCTGATCTCTTGTTCTTGTTTGTTTGCTTTGAACATTTAATCATTTATTTGTACCACTACCACTCAACTGTGTATTAAATTGCATTCAATTATGACGATTCCTTCTTGGTGTTGCAATTTTCACAAACGTGAGTGTAATAACTGGCAGAGCTGCAACAAGAGTGAGGCAAATGAGGCACTTGCCTCAGGTAAATGGCTAGAAGGGGCGCCAAACTGGCTATGCGTATTCGAAAAGTAATTATGTTTTTAAATTTGTTTTAAATTTTAAATTTGTTTTAAAAATATTAGGAAATTCGGTAAACTTAAATTAATAAAACAATAAGAAGAACTACAAGAAAACCTCGAAATCAATGCAATATGTATTTCAGTGTTATTTCTTATTTATCAAAAAAGGATTTTTTTAACATTTTCATTTGAAAGTTGTAAATAATTGGCTATCTTATTTTTCTGAATTTATAAAGCTACGATTAAAAAATACTTTAAGAATTATGATATTTTGATTAATACAGTTACTTTTGTTTAATACAAATATAGCTATTTTGATATATATATATAGGGGCGCACATTTACCTTTATGCCTCAGGTGAAAAAATACCTTGGCACGGCTCTCATTAACTGGTTAAATTAAAATAATAATACTACTAGATTAAATTAAGTAAAGGCACTAGATTAAATTAATTAATGAAAAAAGCGTATTATGTTTCGTAATAGTAAAAGCATACGCTTTTGTTTCTTTCACTCAAATTTAAAAAAAATTACGAATGCCGTTTCTAAGTGATCCATTTGCATATAGCAGTGATTTATGTATGCTTTTGTTCTTCATTCTAAGAGGAGAGAAAATGCCTACTTAAATTACATTATTAGGTGCTTTGGTGTTCATAATTTGCTTCAATTACTTTCTTTTCTTTTTCGTTTTCTTTCTTTCTTTTTTTTAAGAAGACACTTTTAAAAATAATATAAAAGAATAAACTATCTCTTTAAATAATTACATAAAACAAACAAAAATGGAACTCTTGTTTACATAATAGAGAAATGAATAAGAATGAAATTTGGGTGTAAGCCTCGCATTAAAGACGTTTTATTTAGGGTGGACCTCTAAAATGACTACATTATTGTCATAGTTTAATTATCTGACTTCGAGTAGTCATCCTTAATAAAGAAATCTCTTCGTTTATTCACTTGAGGTGTTCTTTAAAATATCCAACTACGTTCGACACCCAAATTTTGGGAAATAGAACAAATAAATCTATTGTTGGTGTTATTTAGTAGAATACTACTTAAAATGTGTTAAGCAGGTGGTAAATTAATGACTATACATCATAAAACTATACTTTGATTAATATTAATGATGTTAATTAATATTAATTAAAGCATAGTTTTGGATTAAAAAATGTTTGAACTTCACTATAAGAAATGTTTCCACAAAAATACGTATCATTATTTTTTATACGTTATTTAGATTTATTAAGCCACAAAGAATTAAATAGAGTAAAATTTAAGAGATAAAGTAAAATTATCTATTCAGTATTCCTGTTTGAGTGCATGCACTAGTTAGTTTTTGAAAAATTTCTCTGTTTACGTTTACAAAATTGTTTGAAAAAATTTTAGCTATGTACATAAACCTATATTTTTAGTCCATTTAATTCACAGAATTTCACAGAATATTTGTGCAAAGTTTCATAAAGTTACTATCGCGGTGTTTTAAATCAACGCATTTTCGTAACATAAAAGTTGAAAAAAAATCACGGTTTTCAAACAATAGGTTTAAAGTAATTACAGACACAAACAGAAAGGAGAAAAAAATGTTGCCAAGTTTGAAAATTAAATTGCAAAACTAATCTTGTTCCCTAACACTTAAACAGAAAGCTTCAAAATCATCTTTAAATCATCATCCGAAGTATTCAGA
This sequence comes from Stegodyphus mimosarum, assembly GCA_000611955.2. Taxonomy (NCBI): domain Eukaryota; kingdom Metazoa; phylum Arthropoda; class Arachnida; order Araneae; family Eresidae; genus Stegodyphus; species Stegodyphus mimosarum. The sequence continues at coordinate 202,214 of KK122427.1, forward strand.
TGAAAAATTCTCATTTCAAAGTTATTTAAAATAGTCTGTATACCTTTATATATCAATTTCCGTATTCTAAAGCAGAAACCCCCGGTTCGTCACACAGAGAAAGAATAGCCATAATTCTGCTTCTGACGATCGCAGAAAGCAAACAAAAGTAGGTGTGGATAAATGTATAAACTTTAAAATAAATTCATAAAAACATTTTGAAAATTTCATCAAGATTGTCAATTAGAACGTAGTATAATACCTTACTACGTCCAAAATAATAATAAATGAGTGTTTAACTACATTATAAATCAATTAAAAATTAATGAAAAACAGCATATTATGTTTCGTAAAACGCGTGGTAAAATGTATTTGACATTCATTAATACGTGTTGTTATATAAGGATGGTGTTCAAAAGGTATATAATTCTTCGAGAAATGCAAAATCTAATTCAAATATGCATTATAATTTACCAAATATGATACACGTAATAAGGAATTGAATTAAATATCAGGCAAAAATTTTGTAAGCTAATAAATTACAAACATTCATGTTATCTGTAATTTCCCACACATATAACTATGTAAATCATTTTCATTCTGCTTATACTACTAACAATTATTGCTAATATTAGAAGCAAAATTATCTTTAATAGTCAACAAATAAATAACAAAAATAATTTTTAATATTAAAATATCTGATGCGTACACCACATAACTAAACATATGCCACTATGCTGCTTTTAAAATTTTTTAAATTTTGTTGTTGAATTGTATTTGGCGTAAGTGCGAAGAAAATAATCTTAGTAATAAAGTTAAAAAGATAAAAAAAACGTCGTTAGTAGGAGGGGGTAACAGACTGGGAGACTGCAAGCTCAGCGATAGCGTAAAAAAACCTTTAGAAATCCTTTGGGGTGACCGTTAAAATCTGAAACCTTTCTTCTTCTTATTATTATTATTTTATTACTCTAAATATTCGAAACCTCGGAAAGAGCTGTGAATCTCCCTATATGTTACAAACAGCACAATAGTCTTATGCACTAAAAATTTCATTCAGATTTTAAATTTCAATTTTTAACGAATAGAATACTATATTCTTTTAATTTGATTTAGAAATAATATTGCTCACCCTTTTCAATTATGTGCATTTGTTTTTTTTAAGTAATATTCATTTTATATAAAAACTATATTAACAGTGTCTTCATGGTTTTATGCGTCTAATCTGTGCCAGAAAAGGATTAATACGTGACAGTATGATATTTGCAATCAATAAACTAAAAGCAAAAGATATTTTATTATTTATTTAACTGAGACAAAATATATTTTATTATTTATTTAACTGAGTAAATTATAAAAGCACATGATGCATTTTAATTTATTATTTTCAAAAATTAAAACTGAAAATGAAGTAAAAATGTTAAGTTGTGCCTATAACATCAAATATAATTCAAAACCTAACATATTAAAACCGCTGCTTCATTAGCGGCTAATCTTTTAAGCTAAATGAATACATCACTCTTTCGTCCAATTGCCAGTATTATACTTCCTGCGGCTCATATTAATCTTCAGATAAGTATGCACACTGAGTTGCCGACTTTCAATTATTAATGAAAGGATGTAATTAATGGATTTTATCTAATTTTTTGCAGATCATTTGTTATCGTTTGATGTTCGAACCTGCTACCTGTCTTAACTTCAATCAGTAATTAGCAAGTTGATGAAAATGCTGCTCAACATAGAGCAAATAATCTCGTTTATATTGCTAAAATACATTATTCCTAATGATTCAGTCTCAAATCGCTTATCTCCTTTAATCGTCATTCAGTTTCTAATTACTTTCAACGTGTAGCTGAAGTAAAGTATGTTTTTACCTCGCAGAACTGCAAGTCAGATGAAGGCTGTATTCTCGTTATTTAAATGTTCTCTTACAGATGCTTAGAGATTATTTAAAAAGCTAAAAAGAAATATAAAATAGGAAACAAATGCAGCATTCTTAAAACAGGCTCGTGATTTTATTTGCGATAGGCATCTTCCTGGTAATGTGCCTTGAATTTAATTTTCACTAAATCAAGGGCTTGTGGCTTAGCATGTTACCTCACTTGGTATCTATTTCATCGCTTTTTAGGTATAAGTATAAATTCAAGAGATTCTCTGGGCTTTCACCCGCGATTACTTAGTCTTTTAAATACCATGCAACTTCCTCCGGTCTTGCTTGCTTCTCCATGATAAATTTCCAGATTATTGAAGGTAGTTTTAAATCTCGATACAAGATTTAAAATGGCTTTTCATAACATTTAATTGACCCGTTTTCAATCAAGGATCAATATTCCTAGTTGAGAACATTTATCAAAAATATTTGAATAAATTACAGTACTGATTTTATATAAAACTTCATGCATTTCGTTATTAGTTGGAAATGAAGTAATAATTTTAAAACGAATTTGTTGAGCTAAAACAGTACATTGTTCTTAAATAATAATTGCAGACTATTAAATATTCAAATAATAATTTTAAAACGAATTTACTGAGCTAAAACATTACATTGTTTTTAAATAATAATTACAGACTATTAAATAGTAATGCATTATAAATGAGATACTAGCTACACATTTGATATCTCTGTTAGTGTGTAACTGTTATCGCATTCTTCCGTGCGTGCTGGCGTGGTGTAACTGATAGCACGTCCAGCTACAACTGGAAGATCCTAATTCGAAACGAGTAAAAAGCATAATTAATTTGTCCCGTTCCCTAGCTTTCGACGAAACGTATTGTAACAATAAGGCGTACATGTAATGAACGTGAACCAAAGTTTGGTTGGCGGGAACTCATCAGGACCTAGATTTTATCGCCTCAGTCTCGTTTCTCTCCCCAATCATCGTTTTAGTGAAGGAGAATATAAGAAATTATCGCATTCCTCCATCTTCGCTCTCGTGATGTGACTGATAGCAAGTTCCAGCTAACAAATGAAAGATCAATAATTCGAATCTCAATGAATGCATTTTTTGCGTTTGGAATTTCGAGTATCGTATTGTAATTGTAAAGGAAAATGACGAATAGTATATTTCAGAATTTAAAATTTCACTTTCTCTTTTGAAGTAAGTGCCGTATGGCCCATCTCATATCATTAGTTAAGATGGAGTTGAACACGTTATAACCACCTTGGGCAATAGCATGTCAGAATAAACGCAAGCGTATATGACAAGAAACGTAGGATTTTAATACAATATTATCACTTTCAACTATAGAAAGAGAAAAGTATTGCTTACAACTGGAAACAACCAGAAAGATAAACCTCCGGAAAGAATTCGTTCAGAAACATTGGTAATATTTGGAAGCGTTCAAAATGGCAAGCAGTTTGAAGCAATAACATTGTGTTTCTTGTGCATTTTTCTTCAATTCAGACTTCGCGCTGACACTATTTCACTTTTTTGAACCATAATGTTGTCATTAAACAATGCGATCAAACACGAATCATTTTCCTCGCTCAGCCTGTATAGTGAAGATCTTCTGATTCCTTATGTATATTGCACAAATTAAAGCAATTAAATTAATAATTTAAAATAATTACTTGATAACTATTTAATAACATGCTAGAGATTAAGTATATAAATGTGCTATGCAAAATGAATTCATTTCTGACGGAATGCCTGAAATGTATTTGTAATAGTTTCCAAAATAAAAAAATCCTTCTCCTAAAAAAATTGTACATTTCAGAATTATGTTTTTCCTCTAACTGGAGAATAAAAGAAAAAAATATCTGACGTGAACACCACATGACATTGTACAGCCTATTATGTTATGCATTTTGCAGCATTTCATTTAAACTTATTTCCTCGCTTTTCATTAGAGATATATTTCTTATTCAGTTAATTCATTTCTAACTTCGCGGCAAGGAAAAAACACATAAAAACTCAAAACATCTTCACTAAAAATTCTAAAATACAGGAAAACATAAAACACCAAATACAGTTAAAATCAGCTCAAACATTTTTAAAGTTAAAATTAGAGTTTCTACTTCAAAACAAGCAATTATGCCAACGGGAAGGAAGACAGATTTTTCGGCGCAAAAAACTGAAAGTTTACTCGCTCGGCAAAAAGACACTAAAGTTGATGCCGACACAGAATTAATTCATATTCTACTAAGAGTTTAAAATGTAAACAAATAGCGGCCGCGTTAGGCTTAGTACCATCCCAAAGTTTTTAAATTGTTGATAATTCGACAGCTATTGAATACGAATTAAATAAAGGCATAAAACCTTTAATCGGAGCATAAGAACAACATAATTCGATCTCTTTTAAAGCAAAAAATACACAATTTGCCAACATATAAAAATAAAAACCTGATATATATATGATTATTTATATATTTTTGGTGTGGTCGATTGCAACCAAAAAGAGAGATGCACACCTACATATTATAGCAGACCCATGTACAAAATTCCTACTTGTTTCTGAATTTTGCGAGATGTATGCTTACGTACTTACATACAGACATCACGAAGAAAATCTCTTCTAAAACCATTTTAAAGTCCTTTTTGGAAAAAAGAGCCTTTTATTCTGTCCATACGTACAGAGGTCACGAAAGAACATCGTTCAAATGGATTCGAGAGCGGTCAAAATGATATTTTTGTTGAAATATGATACCCGAAATTACTCACGATTACAATACTTCCTTTAATTCGTAGAAGGAAGTAAAAAAGGCAAACTAATGGGGGATAAAACTTTAAATGAATATGAAAATTAAATGAGGAAACATTTTAAGAGTAAGTTGTTTTGAAAATACCTTGTTTTCCTAACGTATTAGAAAAAATGCTGTTACGAGAGGGCATGATTTTGATCGGGCAATATATTCTTATTCGAAGCATGAGAAGAAAATAATTCCTTGATAAACAGCATAAAAGATCATTATAAATTTGTCCTGTAAATTAGATGTACTTACAGAGTTTGATTTCTTTGGTAGAATGAAGTAGCATCAAACTCCTGACGGATGTAAAGCGATTTATTGCTGTATCTGAAATTAGCTACAGAGTCTTGGAAAGATTTTGAGATAATCTTTTTATTTAAACACAACTCAGAACATAAACACACTTCTCGTGCTCATCACTTGTGATGATGTAACTTTAACAGTGAAATTCAAAATTTAAAACTTAACCTTGTAGTCAAAGGCCACACAATTTAATTTAAATCTAAGTTGGCTCAGACCTTCTCACCGGCGTAACAACTTAAATGATGGCAACTATAACGCAAAGCTAAATAATTACAGTCTCATCAGAGCTGGTGGAACTAACTGAGGTCGTCTCGAGAGGCAGAAGTTAGTAAAGTCTGAGATTATAAATAATTGGTTAATTTAGATAATAATTCTTAAATACTTATAATTACTAACATATCTTACATTCTAAGAATGGATTCAGTTGTAAGTAAATCTTAAGCATCTGCACCTTTTTGTATCATTGATGACTATTTTTAGGTTTTCAATGAAACAAATGGCAGAATTTAAAATTTATACCTTGTTGGATAATAATTTCCTTTGAGCTCGATATAACGAGAATTTTACTATGCAGGATAACTGATATTGTAAATAAAACTACGTTATATGAGATATATAAAGCTATCTGACTTGTTAACATGACACCGGCACTGGTGATTTAATCTGCCTTTAAAACATAGTATTATAAGAAATTATTTCTTTCTCATCGCGTAAATCTGTGATATAAATAGAAGTATGTTCAGAAAGCAATCGAAAGTTCAGGAGCTCAAGTCCCGGTGATAGTATCGCTGAGTCTTTATCGTGCTTCCCAGTTTACAAAAAGTATGCAATAAACTCTATTGCTGTGAAATTATGGGAAGAATTAAATCTCTTTTTATAAAATTTAACGTTATTAAATCACTGTATCATGTCAATTTGATCTTTAAATCAGATTTCTTATGTTTGTTTCAATATTGAAGTAATTTTAAATAGATTGATCAAAATAAGCTTATGAAACGTATACATATTAATTACTTTCTTGCTATCTGACTTGTTAACACGATACCAACACTGTTGATGACATTAGGGATGTAAACTATTATTATGGAATTTAATGAAAGGGTTTCGCATTTAAAATTTTTATTTTTTATCATTTATAACAAATGATTATTGTGTTAACTGAGCATCAATAATTATATTTCAAATGAATTTTATTAAATCTCGTAACGCGTAATTAGATTTAAATACATGCCTTCCTCAAAGTATAAGGAAAATCCCGCCATTCATCTCTAAAATGATGAGTCGCGTGTATGAAGTTGATGCTACCGACTTTTTTAAGCACGTTACAAAGGGTTAAAGAACCTGAAAGCGAGTTAGAGTTTAAAAGGAAGGAAGGCAAACTAACCTGAAGTCATGGTGACTCCCAGACACAAGTACCTAAATGTTGAAAAATGATCCTCGCATGATTATTTGCACGTGTGTAGGTGAAGTGAGCACAAACAGGGAAAATGAAGGTTGGTTAGAATTTAGAGAGCAATAAAAGCTGTTAAGAAAGAAAGAACAAATAGAAGCAAACAAGGAACACTTTCGCCATACTCTTAAATTAAGGCAAAACATCCCAAGTCTTTCGAAACGGATGTGAGAAAGGGAGAAACAGAAATCGTGATTCTCATTTTATTTATAAGCATATGTTAAAAACAGCAATTCGACTGAATTTTAAGAAGCGTGAAGTCTATAAAAAATAGCTAATTGAATTTGGTGTCACGTTTGAAAGAAATATCGCAATTATTAAGTTCGGTATCGCAAAATAGTATATTAAATCTATGCACCGAATTTTGAAGTAAATTCTATTTGTAATCCAATAAGTATAAATAAAAATCGTGAGGGCGCTGTGTTTTTGTTAAAAATGAATTAGCTATGCCAGAGCTGCCTAATGCAGTGCGTATGAGGACCAAGTTAGATAATGAAGCAAATGGGACTACGCGTGACTAAATGTTCGTTCTTCAAATAAAAAATAAAATGCCGTTTTGGGATATATTTTGCCGTAATATATTTACGCCGCTAAATTTTAAGGCTAGAAATATGATGCAAATTAATTGGAATATGAATATACAAGGAAATTTAATGATCAAAATAAAAGTTTTCAATATTTTTTTTTCAGAAGTCTCGAATATATTCTTAAGATGTCCAAAATCATGAAACAGCATTTGAATCAAGTGTTTAAGAAACTAATCAATCAACCATAACAAAAATAGTACTATAATTTTTCATCTTTATGAAAACCGCATAAAGGATAAAGGTCTTATACCTCTCTCCAGGTCTCCATCTTATTTTCTCGGACGTAACCAGAACTCTTCTAGATAATATTGTCGTTATTTTTATTATCTTTGGAAGAGCAGTGATTTTCAACGATGGCGCAATTTTTCCTTTTTTAAAATTTCATCTCAATTACTCTATTAACATTTGCAGTATCATGGAAATAACTGTAATTTGCAGCAGTAGTGCGATCTTTCTTTTTCTATAATTTTACTTTTGTTATTTTTTACAGTATTAAGCAAAGTACGAACAAATATCCATTTTAGAAGAAATCTTTATTAAGACGATAATCAGACAGAGATCGCAGTTTAATCTTATTTCGAACAAAAGATTATTAGCTAAAACCAAGGAGGTTAGAATAAATGGAGTAAGCCTCCTCCGGGTGCCCCATGCAATGAAAATGAAGTCATGGAACAAAAAAATCACGGCAGGATACACGACTTATCATCTCCGCTGCCATAGGCGACCTTCTAGTTGGATTTGTTTACATTCTAATCGGTGTTGTCTCTAGGTTAGTTTTCATTATTGAATGTTTGTAAGTCTCCCGTTCCAATTTTAATACTTAACATAAATGATTTTCTACATAGTACATAGAAAAATCACAAAGATTGTAAAGAACTGTTTCAAATTCAATAAAATCTAGATACATGAAAATGTGTAAATGTAACTATACGATATGGTAAAACCTGTAACACCAGTGGAAGTTTCAACGGTATTTTACGCAAATAATGCCTAAAGACACCTTTCTGAGCCTTCGGATGTTGATATTTGCTCTCATATTCAGCTTTATTTAACAATATGTTTCGTAGTCTTATCCGTACCGCTGTATGGCGGCCGTGATAAGTCGTGATGCCAAGTTGTTGACATTTCCTTGCTTCATTTTTGTGACATCATTTGGCTAAAACAATCTCATTTTTTTAATGTTTAAATGTCAGCAGTTGAATTAGAAGACCAAAAATTAACATTAGCATTACTTTAATTTGAAAATATCTTGCTAGGAATAGACTGACCGTATCACACAGTTACTGTTTTTGTTCTGTAATGAGGATTTCCTTAAAACAATGGATGAACCATTATTTTTCATGATTTGTTAAATTTGTCATTTTAGGTAAGGTTTAGGTTATTGCTTCAGGTAAGGCTAATTTAGCTTTAGATACCGTTTTAGGTTATCGTGTCATACATCGTATCATATTGCAATAGCTAGTAATGCATGTTTTAAGGTTATTATAAGGTACTTCCATTAATAGCATATATAATCAACTTATATGAGAAATTTCCAATGTATTATTTTATTATTATAACAGAATCAAAGAAAAACGTCCTCCTTTGTTTCGTTAAAACTTACTTCCTCTACATGAAGTGCCTATCAGAGAAGGTTTACGGTGACATTTTTGGCTGCATAAAATCTATTTCTAAAAATTAGACTGAAATTTTATACTAAACTATATATTTCGAATAATCCCCAAAACTGAATTTTTCCGAGCGAATTCCATTCCGTGTTTACTTTGTAAATTAGAAGACAATTAACTGGCACATAGTTGTTTTGAGATATTCGCATTTGGCGACATCAACATTCGACCTAGTTTAATCATTGAATGGAAAGGTATTTCAGTCTACGCCCAAAGTACGGAAGTTATGAAAGAAGTCCATTTTATTTTGGACCTATCGTAGGTAAATAAGTAATTATTACTGCAATATTTTAACTTTAGATACTGGAAAAAATTGACGTTAGAAGCCTGGGCAAACAGAATAAAGAATAATCTCACGGGGCATAATCTTATGAAGAGCACATTTGTGGTATTGGTTTTTTTACTTCTGATAAATATCATTGAAATAAATGTAAAACTATTATAAAACAAAATTTAATATCATAGGAGATAGCAAATATTTTTACGATATCCTCATTTTTACATATCTTTTTAGAGATTAATTTTACATTTAGGTGTAAAAAATTTTTTTGCTGAAGACATTTTTCGATTATGCAAACTAGCTGTTCATATGCTTTTCTTATTTAAAGTAGATAAATATCATACGGTTTGATAAAGAAATATAAATTTTAAATTCGAGCCATAATATATTTTGATATTCTGTATTTCAGTGCGTGAGTTTAGTTTTGAGAAAAGGCCTTACAAATTGGAACATCATGTAGAAAACGTAGAATGAAAACTATAGAATGTTTAAATAAAAAGCTATAAGGCAATAATTTTTAAAAATAAATGCATATCTTATGAGTGGAATTGACTTCGTTTTCTTCCACGTGTAAGTGTTTTAGTTTACATTACCGTGTGACTAAAAATGTAATGTGAAGAATCTGCATCTACATCTTACGGAGATTTTTTAAATTGTTGTTTATTTTCTCATAACTAATCAATACAGTGGGTCAAAAAAGTATTGGTAGTAAACAAACTTTCAAGCATTTTGTGAAAGAAAAATCCAAATGTGTAATTTTAACCAACTGCTTTTCTTACATGTCACATCTGATAGCTACATAAAATTAAAAAAATTAAAATTAACTTTAAACTCTGCTAAATAGTTATAAAATCATACAACTCCGGTATGCTTATAAGGTATTTCTCCCGCCTTCTTCGCATGCCTTCGTGGTGTAGTGGTCAGCTGGCTTGACGCGTAACCAAGAGGTTCATGGTTCGATTCTCGGCGAAGACGCTGCTCATTTCTTCAAGCTCCTGCTCCACAAAAACCTAATGTCTCTACATACCAACTAAAATTATGGATAAAAAATGCATTAGTATGCGCAAATCTAACTTTTAATATAAAACTCTGTAACTATTCCTTAACGACCTTTACTTTTTATGACTAAACTCAGCCTTTCGAGCATAAATATCACCAGATTTTTACAAAAAATTTTCTTCTACTTTTCCCCTTCTGTTATGAGTTTTTTGTTGAAGCTCATTTTTTGTTGGAAATTTTAAATTTATGAATTCTATTTTGCGTCATTCCAGATGTGCTTGATAGGACTGAGACCTGTTCTCTGCAGTATTCCGATTGAACGTGTACAGTTATGCAAAGCCCACTGTATGAAATATGAGCATTATGTTTTTGGTCATTATCCTGATAAAGTTTAAAATTTGATAATATCCCCGTTTTTTGAGTGCTTGTTTCAAATTTTGTTTCAAAGTATTTAAAATACATAAATATGCCCATTTTATCTTTAATTAAATGAAGATTTCAAATACCGCTAGCATTCATACAGCCCCAGATCATGGGGTTACTTCTATTACATTTCACATAAGGATCAAGTTCCTTCATTTCGAGTTCAGTATTATGTTTTTGCCATTTTAGTCTTCATTTATATTTATTTATTTATCATTTCATTTATCTTTATGTCACTTTTAAAAATAGTGTACTTGCTCTCATCTACAAATATAACCGATTTACAAAAATGTGGAGGCTTTTCTATGTAGTTTTAGAGTACTGTAGTCTTGGTTTTGTTTAGTTGATTTAGACAAAGCACATGAGGGCAATCTGCCTAAGAAAAGAGATGCCTTAGTAGCGTGCTTTTAAGCGAAACTGGTTCGTATACACGTTACACAAGGAGAGACCCACAACAACGTCCATACAACCATCCCGTTCGCCGGAATTCGAACCCCGAACCCGAACTACCAGTGTTTAGCGACTCGGCCTCTGACCGCTGGTGGGCTAGAGAAGTGTAGTCAACTTTTTCATTTGCTTCAACGAAGGAATTATTTTTTCTAGTGACACGCACATGAAAATTACACCTTCTTAATATATTTCGTATAATTGCATTAACACAGGGATGGTAAACCTACAGCACGTGGGCCGTATTTCAGCGGCGCGCCATAAGTACATTTTAATTTGTTTTTATACACTTGCATTCACTACAATATTGAAAATAAAAGAAAGAAAAGAAATTTAAGACTAGCGGCTATCAAAAGCGGATTTAGGACCGAGCACAAGCTTAGGAACCATTAATAACTAAACACCAAATTTATAACTAAACAGCAAGTTAGTAACTAAACAAGCAAACTAATAACTAAGCAAGTTAAGAACAAAACAGCAAGTTAATACGTTAAGCTAATAGCAAACAGCAAGTTAATAACTAAATAGCAAATATAATTATAAAATACAATTCGATAGTTTGAAATTAGAGCAGGGGTTTAAAAATGACTTTTAAAAAGAAACGTAACAAGTGTCACACTGGACACCCGAAAATAATAAACCGTAATTTAACAGGCACACTAATGCAAAAATGTTCGCCATCTGTGCATTAGCAGGTTTGTTAAACTTCTGACACATTTCTGATGTGAATTTTACCGCACTGGTTTTAGAATGATAGGTAATATTCCTAATTATCCACCATTCTTTACTTTCAATGAAGCTATTTTGACGTCCTACAGATGGTTTGTTTTCAATTTGCCTTCTTGTATTTCGAAATAATGTTATGAATAGTAGACCAACCTACGTTTAATATTTTACTTATTTTTCTGTGAAACTTTTCATGTTTCCAGTTATGAATCATAAGTTTTCTAATGTCATAGAAATTTCAGAAGTTTCCGATCCATGTTGGCAACGTAGTTCTTAAATACCGATCTTTGGGCTTCGAATTAAAGTTCAAACTTCAAACGAGTTTAGAAATCATTTCATGCAGTTATTCTGCCAGAACTGGCAGTTTAACGCACCTTTTTCCACAATGCCCCAATACTCTTTTTATCATTCATATTTAGCGAAAATTATTTAAAATATCTCTTTGATATATTAATTTTATTCAGTGTTGATCTTTATTACAGAATTAGTGTTTATACACGAAAATAATAGTAAAAAAATTATTTTGAAATAATAGTTTAATTTTTATCACTGAACAACTAAAAACGTCCTTTGACCCAATACCTTTTTGAACAACTTGATGGATGGATGGGTCTAGGGATGGAAGCTGTTAAATTTATATACCTGGTCCAAAGATTATTGCTATTATTAGAAAAGCATTTAAATTGAAGGACATTTCAAAAAGAAACGAGCAGTGAAATAATTATCCAAAAGGTTAATTTCTATAATAAAGTAAACAGGGCCATTTAAATCAAGAAGGGGAAAGGGCATTGCCTAAAATTCAGTCTGGTCCAACTGCTGCTATCTTTAAAGCAGGTAAAGGGGACCGGATCAAACAAATGAGACGAAAAAAGCATTTTGCAGTTAAAACATAAAACAAATCCTAAATTCTAGGAATTTTTTTTCTTCTTTGCAATAACAGACGCTTATGAATTTGTATGTATAATCAAAGGTCATAAAAGATAGAATTTTAATGATGTAAATACTGCAAGGTGATGAATAAATATATGAATATGATATTCTAACTGCAGTATGTATAATAATATCTCAAACGCTATATCTTATAATTTGTTGCCTTTCTTTTATTTCATATATCGTATTAAACGTTTTAAGCGAAAATCATAAATTTTTCACGCAAAAGTTTTAAATAAGTTATATTTCATTTTTTAATTTCAAAATATCTAGTCGAATGATATTGCGCAAAGTAATGATGATATGTTTTGAATAAATAAATTGTTGGTTTAAAATACTTTCTAAAACCGATGAAATACGCGTTTAAAAATTACTATAAGTTAAATTTATACCCTTATTATGCATACAAAATATTATGAATCAACTTCCAAAAAATATCCCGGCTTTTCCGACTTGTCTGTAAAAATCTAGCCTAAAATGTGAAATATCAGCGTAGAGAACGCTGACCCGAGAAATGCATTTGTAAAATGTTTTTTAAGCTACCGTCAGAATACACAATAAAATCCTGAAACCGTTCTGGCAGATTTATATTTTTACTGTCCTTTCCCAAAAATTAATTTTGCTAGACTTACGCAACTCTGAGATTTTATCTGATCTCTTTATATAGAAGTGATTAAGATCTGATAGGATGTTCATGCTTTCTTCTGACAGTGCTTCTGCTTTCAGTGCTCACGATGCAACGTGGGTTAGAAGGGTACGGAGAAAAATTTCTGGAATTCCACACAGGCAGATAGAATGCTCATAAAAAATGCAGTACGTTTGCAGAATTAATAAAATTTACTTCAGCCAAAAAATTTGATAACCGAATACCCATATGGCAGCTGTTAGGTTATTTTTAAATTTTAGTATCCGAATCTCTGTGTCATACTTAATCTTTCAGGAGTCTTTATTTGCATCTTGATCATGTCTGCCTTGGATCTATTAATACAAACTGATACAACTTTCTTACAGAAATAAACATTTCAAAAGGGGAACTGAAGTTCCGAAATGAATTTAAATTATCAATAAAACAAGAAGAGTTTTTTTTTTGTAATTATTATATTGGGATTTTCTCTTTATTGTACAGATCTCGTTTTCTATACATACTGTAATATCATTCAATTGCATTTATTTTTCGTTAAAATGCAACACTAAACACGGATTAGGAATAATGCATAAATTAGTTATTCTAAATACTTGCACTTTTAGATATGCATATAATTTTACATGCATTTAAACACAGATGTATATAAAAATTATTTGAACAAATTATATTTAAGCAGCTCTTTAGAGGAACTAAAGTGAAAAATGTAATTCCTATTTTTCAAGCAGAAATATATTTATTTGTCATTTTTCGCAGCAACAGAAATGAAGAATTCGTCTTAATGAATGAAGAATTCGTTTTAATGAATGAAGAAATTATACATTTGCATTTTTCTGATATTCAACTTATTGATGTTTAAATACTTTTTTTCAAAAGCGTTTATCATTTCAAATATAGAAACAAGTATACGAAACTTTTAATTCCATGAAATGTGCATGTAAAATTCAGTTATGAAATCCGTCATGGTGTTCTTTGAAGACAGAACAACTAAAAATATTACTAATAGGACAACGCTAAACGATTAATATAAAACTGTCGAAAGTTTTATAAATTGGAAGCTTAAAGGAAATACTTAAAAACAACTGAGAAAATGTTAAGATTTATGAGAGTTTGCTTTACAGTATTAAATAACAAAATATTTTAATATAAAAAAATCGATTATTCATTTCATTATTTATTCATTTCAAGAGGCGATGATAGGCATTGAAATATTTTAAGAACGGTTCTTCATAGACAGTTAGATACAACTTTTATATATGTAAAGAAAACTAGTAAAAATTTCGCCACACTTTTAATTAAAAACAGAATTAGCACTGCTCCTTATAAGGCACAGTATATTTTATTTAACTTGTTTTTTCATTATTTTTAGTTACGCGGAATTTATGTTTTTAATAGAAAAAAAATGATATTTGAATTTCAAATGCAACAATTAATGAAGTCAAGAAACATGTTTTAGTGGCCAAAAATAATTTTGTATTCCGTCAGAAAATTATATTCATGCAGAATAAGCATAAGTAGTTAATTTTTACTGCAAATACCTTGTAATTAGTTTCTCCTGAATGGCGATTTTTTATTTTCAATGAAAAATTTAATGAATATATAAAGTAAAAATTCTTTTATTTTCCGCAGTGAAACTGTAAGCACGTTCGACGCATACTCGCGAAGTCCGGGGTTCCAATTCTGGTGAGGGCATTAAGGATTTCCTCGCTTCGAAAAATTGTATATGACTCTACAGGTCGGCCCCGAATGGACGATAATTTGACACCACCAAGATTTGGTGATTGGGTTTTCTAATTCCCAGTCGCCCTATAAAAGGGAAAGAAAGTACGTAAGGCATTTTCTCCCTACTTTTCGCGTGTCTTCTTGGTTTAAGTAGAAGTACGCTCGACGCGTAATCGGGAGGTCCGAAATTGGGATCCCGGTGAGGGCGCTGCGGGTTTCTTCAGTTTCCTGCATCAAGAAAAACATGACGACTCTACAAGAGAGGTATTTAAATTTTAAAAATAAACAAAATATTATTTTATTTCATTTAACATCATTCGTTTAGGCTATATTTTTTCAAATTGCATTAGCATGATATTTCATCATTTATCTTTAAATGAGGCTGGATCAGAAGAAAGATGGTTGTCCAAAGAGCAAATATTTTAGAGAATTTTAAATATATGTCTGTATTTGTAAGTGCCATTATTTATTTTGTTAACTCAGAAGTAATGCAATCGTATTTAGACTAAAATTAAAATTCCTTATCCCGAAAGACAAATTAATTTGAACCAAAAAGCAAAAATCATTATAATAAGTATTTTTTTAAATCATAAAACTGGCTAACTTTTCTCACTCTCATTAAGAAACATGTTTCATCAGAACTATTTTTCTTTATCCTTTAAAATAATTTTCACCTATCAAACCAACTTTAATTTCTGTCGTCTTTGTTTTTATAATGTATCATCCACTCTTCCCATTTAGTTTTCCTATAGCATTTAATACATTCATTTAACAAATTATTTTTGCTGATTTCAATTGAAAACTTAATGTTGAATATAACTAAACGATTTTCTAAAAGAGAACATTTAAAATTTAATATCTGAAACTAAGCAAAAAATTATTATTAATCATACATTTTAGAAAATCAGAGAAAACAAGGAGAGTAAAATTCATACGTAAAGAATTCAATAACATTTCAAGGTACAGGACGATTCGAAATTCTTTATGAAAACGATAATCGGATGTGGGGACTAAAAATAAATCTTTCTCATTAAAAATTATACCTTAGCACGTTTCACCATTTTATACTGGAGGGCGTTATTAATACCCAAATGCTACGCAACCTGCGTTACCATGATTTTTAATTTTTAAAGGTTTTTACCGAAATTGGTACATTTTCTGTATGTTTACTTGAAATGCATCTTTCTTCTGATCCAGCCTCATTTAAAGATAAATGATGAAGCATTATGTTAATGCAATTTAAGTTGCTGTAGCAAACAAGCAAATGTTTTCTATTTTATCAGAGAAACTTTTTTAAGGAACCATTCGCAATACAACCTTATCAACTCTTCCGTTCCTACAAGTAGCCTCATATGCTAAGTGTATGTCAACCTCGTTGATTTCATATTACATATTTGAAGTCTGTTTTGAAAATAGCGACAAAGAAAACAGCCTCTTGTTAAGCTCTTTCTAAGGCTTTTGGGCTCAGTTCTGCTTTATTGTTCTGTATGTTCCAGTAAGATTTTTTAAAAGAATTATTTCGCATCACTTCACAGATATTACTTTCAGTTTATTAATATGAAGATAATAATGTCTACAACTCAACTCTATAATTTCTTACGCTATCGAAATATGCTGCAGTGACTAGATAGGAGCAGTTTCTAAAGCATTTTCTGCTGAAAACCGTTAGTTAAGTTTCTGTATTTCTAAAACTTCCAAGAAGATTATACTTTAAATATTTAACTTTATCTGATTTCCTTGGCACATTAAAGTACCCAAATTTAGTGAACTTATATGAGCAACATTAAGCAATTGATCTTACCTGCTAAAATTGTAGTTGATGCCTACGACATTGACCTCAGTCCCCCATCAATAATGGACCAATTATAGGCCTCTTATAATGTTGAAATCATTTTTAAAATGTATTTACATTGTAATAGCGAAAATGAAAATCGAAAATAAATGAAGCTGTATGCAAAAGGTGCTTGTAAAGAAAATAAAAAGTAGAGAAAAAAAACTACTTTTTGTTTCCTTGGATCTCTCCGACCCCTCCAATATTTTTCTTAGATTACTCCTGTAGCTACAAAGACTTATTGTTTTCGAATAAACCCGCTTAAAAATGCTAGAAGTTCTAAGAAATTATTATTTAGGTAGATGAGTAACATATTATAATCTGTGTAAAGCGCACGAAGGCTATTTGCTTAGGGAAGGGCTTATTTCGTGGAAATCTGAAGGACTTTGCTAATATCGCATGATGGAAACCAAGGCATTACTCAATAGAAATAACAAGGTACTGAAAAGCTCAGAATATATAAGAAAGCTCTTGTCTATGCAGGATAAGAATGAACTCTTTGCCTGATGCTGCTTTCTTAGTTAAAGTATAAATTTCTCAAAGGAATTTCTCCCCAGAATTAATATTTCTGTCTGTTGCCATTAATTATAATTAACAACAAAAGTCAAGTATTTGTTAATTTTTGGCTGATAAGGTGAGATGTGAAAATCATTCCTTATGACGGAATGGAATGTATATCATTTGAAATTTTTGCCTTCTAACAAAGATTTATGACACGCTTAATGTGAATATAATATATTTAATGTTTAAGCTGGTGATTTTTATTAAATAATGTGCATTTCTCTAATAGAATCGCTATCTACTTAAATATAATATGTATATATAAATACAGATATAGAATACTCTTTACGCATTCAATGATATGAACATTGCATTGTATAAATGGTAAGAGAAACCGTTTTACAACAGTGTTTCTCAACCTGTTTTGCCTCATGCTCTCCTTTCGCCATCGCTAGAAGATTATCCTCCTTCTTTCTAAATCTCGAAAAATACACATATGTACAGTTACTTAGATTTAGATTATTTTAAATATGTTTTATTAAATTAAGTAACAACAAGCATAGGAAACAACGATAAATACTAAAAGTTGAATGAAATTACTTAGTTTACATTCATGAACTAAAACTAAATACTTAACACTTAAATCAAATGATGACTGCATTCTCCACTACACGCAATTATTTGCACTTTTTGCCGTAATCGTCTCATCCACTATTTCCGAAAAACTGTTCCTGTAAACTCTCTCTTTGCATCCGGACATTTCCATGGCGCCCACAATTAAAACGAAGGCTTACTTGATAGCCATGTAGTGTGAAGTTGATGAGATTAGATTGGCAAAGTTGATAAAGTTAAAAAATAAATGAATCATACATTTCAAATTGACAAGCATTGTTTTAAAATTGTTAAATAAGTAAAATTTTGAAAATTCTTATCACTAGATCTTATCATATCATTCTTATTCTTTTCATGGTACAGAACACCCCCCCTCCTTTTTCTTAGATCACGGAACGGCGACTCTCACTTCGTATCCTCTGGTAATTTTCTCAAAATACCTTTTTTTTTACTATTACAGCGACAGTTGAATGTCATATGAAGTCAGGGACGGATACGCCGCTGTGTTCAGTATAATGGTTAGCGGCTCTGTATCGTTTGCCCGGGTTCGAATCACGTAAAAGGCTTAGATATTTGTAAAAGCATATTGACATATTGTCCTTGTGGCAGAGAGAAATTCAAATACGCGCAGCGGAAAGTCCTTTAAATTGGCTTGGTGGCGGGAGAAAAGGGGTGCGAGATCCTCAAACTCGTTCCCCTTCAAAGTTGGTACGGTATTAAGCAAAGCCATACTGCCACCGTATAATATCCAAGATCTATGCCAACGACGTATATAATTCTGCGCTCTTTGCCATGATAAAATCGTGAAATTCTGATATTTTCAGACAAACGAGATAAGTCACAAATACAACAAACTTATACTTTACCAATTATCTGCGTAGTCCTTTAACGGCCTTTTCTATCATAGCGCTGGTCAGTGATCGAATGGATAAAATCGCTGAACAACGGTAGTAAAGCCAGAGTTCAGATCCACTCAAATGCGGTGGTTCTATGGATATCTCCACGATTATAGGTGGATATGCGTCTAGTTTTCCTTAGGAAGCATCCACAAAGACATCGTTATCATTATTCAAATAGGTTTTGCGTACTTTGCTGTAACTGATCAAGCGAACAAACAATCCTATCATAGCGTCAACATATTGATGCGCCATTTCTAATGCTATCAGGGTTAAGCATCATTTCAGTGAAAATATTTAAATATTTCTCCACCCTCCTGTATGGCAGTCCAAGAATCGTAAATTCATCCAAACACTGAAAAATGTTGTAATACTAATTTTAGATCAGACTTCCTGCATTATTTGAGGATATCGTATTTCTTTTCATTCTGTTCTTTTATATTCTTTCTAAAACAAGATTTATTATAGCTTATAAATCCCGTTTCTTTTTGCAATGAAATGCACACGATACATTTACTCAATTTTTTCTGCATGGTAATGTATAGTCAATGAGTTCATTCTGAAAATTTTGCAGTGGATTCGAAACCAAATAAAAAAAAAGATAAATGTAAATTCCAGTAAGAAGATAAGTGTGTTAGTGGTTTTTTTTTTTTTTTTTTTCTAATTCGCAGCATAGAAAACTTAAGATGGGAAAGACTTTTTTACATTTTTAAGGTTTAAGAGGTAATCATGATAAATGCGTCTATTGTTACAAATTGCCTTTCAGTTGATTGGCCTTGTAAGTGTTAAATGTAGCAGCAGATGTATCGGGCGGGGATATAACTTTCCCAGGTATGTATTTCCTGATCATATCTAGAAGATCCTGCCGATTAAAGTGGAAAATATATTATTAGCGGCTACCTTTTTTTTTTTGTAAATCAATCAGCTTTAATGCGAGGAACAAAATGAGTAATTTGTTAAAAGTTCCAATTACAAGATAGAGAATCTCTTCTCAGATTAATCTGCGAAATATTTTCCCTGGATACATTATGTAACTCGTCGTACTTGCACTAACACATGATACACTAGAATCTTGATTGATCATCTTCAGTGCGATTGAGTAAAACAACGATAAATGCCGGATAACTAATCTATTACTAATTGTAAATAAATAATGTTTATTGAATAAATATCATTTACTACATTCAGCCTGAATATATTACGTTAAAACCTCTAGTTAATAAGAAAACCGTCAACCTGCTCAGATTGTCCTCTCTTTCTTGACTGCATTTAGCTCAACTAGGAATACTTCTCGAGACGCATGTGTTTCATAGTCTACGTCGCTTCTTCTCTACATACGGGAAAAGTTGTAATTTTTTATAAAGCTTCGTAAGGATCGGTGCAAATCGGCAGTTTCTCTTGGTCTGTTTTATCTTCTCCATCTTCTTCCTCCATAACTAACACTAGTAGTTCGGTCTGAGGTTCGAATTTCGCGGACGGGCTCGTGAATTTCCGCATGCATAACGTGTATACGAGCCAGTTTCCCTTAGAAAGTCCTCCACGAAAGCATCCCTGTCTTTAGCCAGCTAGCTAACAAGTGTTTTTCTGTAACGGAGTAAACCAGCCAAAGAGTCCTCCATAACTAGCTCCATAGTGGCCGGGTGGTAACATCTTTTAACACTGGTCGTTCGATCTGAATTTCAGATCACTGCGAATAGGCTGGCTGCATGCATGCTCTCGTGAATTTCTGGATTTGGGTTGTAGATGGGACCAGCTTTCCTTAAAATGTCATCTATAAAAACATTCTTCTCTGTAGACACGTAGCCCACAAGTTGCTTTGCCTGGATTAATTAATCAGTTAATCGAAACCTCCATAACTCCGTTTAGACCTATAAAGTATTTATCCCGCTTTCTTAGCATGCCTTCGTGGTTGACATGTTGGCACACTTGGCGTGTATTCGAGAGATCCGAGGTTGGAGTTCCGCCGATGGCATTGCTCATTTTTCGTATCTCCTGCTTCGAAATAACCTGATGTCTCTGCAGACCCAAAACAAAACCTTGTTTACAAACCTTTGGAAATAATACGAATAAACTATCGAAAACTAACACATGCATCTTATTCGAAATAATATTTGGAAGTGACGCTAATAAGATCGGAACATTATTGTATTATTAGATTCTCATACTCGAAGTCTGAAGGAAAGGTAATATAAATTATAAATACGGTGTACTCTCGATTATCCGACTGCGGATTATGTGACGGTGCCTACACATGTACCCTCAATGCTATGCACGAGAATTTGTAAAAAATAAGTCTTTTTAAATCTTTTGTTCAGGAGGAGGAGGATTTAATGAAGTTCTGAAATACGTTGACTGTATTGGATGCCATACCCGGAGTAGCGAAATCTTGGTCGAAAGTAAAACCAGTAACTCTGGTTTGACATGGAGGGAGATCCTTCCTAACATAGAAATATTTATCGAATTATGAAACGTCAAAGAAATAACTGAAGTTGTGTACCAAAAATTGAAAATGTATGATTCTTCGAAAATAACGATCAGGAAAACATCGAGGAATGGTTTGACGGCAATTCGACTGAGCCTTGTTTTTAATACTTGAATGATGCAGATATCATTTCAACAGTGAGAAAAAAGGAAAAGACAAAGATTGATACTGAAAATATAAACAAAGAAGATACTGATAATTACATTACTCTTTTGCACTTCGTCGATCAAAGAGAATTCGAATATAATGTTTAAATAGAACTTCCAAAAATAAGCAGTGAAATGTGGCACATGTTTAAAATCTCTGAAAAACGAAGTAAAATTACTGATTTTTTTAAGAAAATTGATAATTTTGATTGTCCGAGGTTTTCAATTATCCGTGACCAGCTTCCCTGTATTTAGCCTGGATAATCGACAGTACATTGAATGCAATTCGATTTAATTTTCTTTTCCAATTATCTATGTGAAAAATGAAATACCAAGAATGGGATTTATAAATGATTAGTGCTGTAAAATGTTGTTTTGGAAAATGACGGATGAAATAATAAATTACCATACTTATAATAGACATTATTCGGGGCCAAAAATGGGAAAAGCCGTATGCAGGAAAACAATCCATTATGGATAATCGATAATATTAAACTATAAGAATTATCGAAGATCGACTTTAAAGTATGAAACAAAACAATGAAAAGTGAAAAAAAACTTTATTTTAATGTAAATTGGACGCAACACACGGCAGTCTTCATCTCCGTGCTTTATAATCAATATATAATTTAAAATTTTTATGAATATAAGAGTAAAATTATTTCATTATGTAGTAAAGACAGATCCATGATGATGAACAATGTAATTCACAATGAAAACAAAATATCTTGTGAAGAATATTTAAAGAAATAATAAAACATACTCTGAAAATATCAACGTATTACGGTAGTATTACGGGTAAATAAATCAGTAATTTTAGACCTATTTTCTTAAAAAATAGCAATATAATTTTCTTAAAAACTAACATTTTAGAGACCGCAAAATCGATTGTTTTTAACACAAAATTAAGGCTAATTTATTAAAAAACTTTATGCGATAAGCGTAAATAGTAAGTGGCCATTTTATATTCACCTAGAGTTTGCAAGATCTGTTAAAATTTCTTTAAATTTCGACAAATGATTTCGAAGGACTTCGTTTATCATAGTTTTGGGAAATAAACTAGTTGTAAGTATGCCTACTTATATTTAAACAGTATTGCATACATCATCATTCTCGTTTTAAATTACTTGAAGACAATAAAATGTGGCGTGAGGAGTTGAAATTTACATATTATTTCAAGCTTAATTGCAGTTCTATAAGTTCTTATATCAGAAATGCACAATAATTGGCCATTTGATACAGATACAGTGCGTTCACAATTAATTTAAATTTCTTGAAATTCTTATTAGCTAGGTTAAAATAACACGCCGAACACATATTAATTTAGAAGTCTAATAACAAAAATCAGCGTTATATTTGCAAATTTACACTGTGAAAAGTTCCAAATGCAACGCTGATTTTTGTTATTTGACTTCTACTCGTAAATTAATATCGTAATAGCTAGTTCAGACAGATTGCAATCAAGCTGGAAAATCACATTTTTATGAAATTTTAAATGAAAAATTAAATATCCTTGAAATCTTTAGGCTCAATATTTTTTTTTCAAATTAATAGATGTATACAAAAATATGCTAATACATTAATTTTCCGGTATTCATCTATTCTGATCTAGCATCTGCTTAAAATCCGTTCTATTGAATGTTAGGTAGTTGTATGAAATTAATAAATAAAAATTTTAACTTATCTGTTCGATAGATGTATATATATTTAATTAATAATCCTTAGTAACCTAATAATATTTACTTTTACTTGTATGTTGTTATTTTAATTGACTCTAGTAATGAACTTCAGTGAAAAATTTACTTTATAAATCTCCTTCTTTTACTTTTTTTCTTTCGATCCCAATGAAGGAATGGCCAGCTCCTTTGTTGCGGGCTAAAATATCCATCCTTTGTTTTTGTTCAGATATTTTGAAAAATAATTATTGCAAAAGTTTAGGAAAGAAACGGTGAATACTCATCTTGAGGTTTTTTCTACCATTTCTGCAAAACGAGCCCACAGATGGTGAATATCTTCTTTGCTGAAATCTCAAATTCATCAGAATTCGCAACAATGATCTAATCTTTTGAAAACATTAAATAAAACATTAAAGTTATAAACTTATTTTAGAACGTTTTGCAGAATATATTTCGCATTCAAAAAGCCCTGGCTACTGTAATTCGAAATCGAAATTGGGAATCCATAAAAATTACAGTCATAGTTACACATATTGGAGAACGTTCGCGAGAATTCCCGAAACTGTACTCCTAAGACTAAGATTAAATAAATTTTTAAAAAAATCTGAAAGGGTTCAGATTTTAGCGTTCCTCAAAAGGACTCTTTTAATGTTGAATATGGTTTGTAAGTAAAGGTTATCAATAAAAATGGCCTGGGCCGAAAAGCGCAAACTTTTATAAGCTAATATATGAACCTCCATTGAGACATACATATTCAGAATGCTATATACATTCTGTATATTTAAAAAGCGAAAAATATGTAATATAATTCTGTAAAAATTTTTATTGTTTTTAATTAAATATATATGAATTCATTTTTATTTAAATCAGTCAGATCAAAAAGTAAAAAAAAAAATTGTATTTAAGATATTCAAGCGTTGTTTTTAAATAGTTCAGTCTTTTAATTAATAACAGACAGATTAATTATGAAAGAATAATATTTTAATGTTTTCTCGAATGGCAATAGACTCGAATAAAAAGTGAAATGGTGTTTCGAGGCTAAAAAAGATAACATAAACAAAGTTCCCATTAATAGGAAGTATTTCAGTTTTACATCAATTTCATCAAATTTTGAAAAAGTGAAATGGTGTTTCGAGGCTAAAAAAGATAACATAAATAAAGATTCCATCTCATTTATTTATTAGCCTTCGGAAGTATTTCAGTTTTACATCAGTTTCATCAAATTTTGGAAACGTTTACGTTACTAACAGTATTATTTGAATAAGCTAAAATACAGTATTATTTGAATGTAAGTAAAAATTAACATCTGTGTTCAATAATTAGCATCCTTGTTAATGTATGATTTGATTTTCATCCCTTAAAAGAAGTGGCAATTTTTATGAATTAGCTCATGGACATTGCAATTTTTTCCCCAATTTCCTTGTGGTGCAAATCCAGCAGGATTGCTTGGCTTTGATTCTGAAAAAAAAAAGCATACTCGGGTAAAAATGGCGGTCTTTTTTTAAATATCTTCAGTTGAGATCTGGTATTTATTTAGCATATAAATAATAATGCAAAGTTATGCAGATTTCGGATCCCCGTCTTGTTTTTTTCTCTGTATATTAAACCTAAATTAAACACTGGTGTAAAATCTTTGACTTTATTTAGAACTTCCTTCCAGATAAAAGTAGACGGAATGAAAGAATGAAGGTGAATTTTTTTACTTATTGTTCTGAAGATTAAAAGATTTAGTTTTTGTCACATTAATATATTAAAGGATTTGCATCCGACACATTATTAGATTCAAATTATTTTTCATTATTATTACTCATTATTGGACTAAAAGATTTTGTTTCCTTGACACGTTTCGATAAGAAAGATATATGCGCTCTTTTTAGTAAAAAGTGTTGATTAAATTTTCTCGTACTTCAAATTTTTACATAATTAATAGGTTATCTGGAAGTTTTCAGGTTTTATATTACGTCCAAATGTCTGTTTTTCCATTTACATACATACGTTTCGAGAGCACTTAGGCTAAAAATATTTAAAATCAGCATAGATTTAGTATTTCCGATAGACAGTCTCGCGCTTTGAAGATAAAAATGTTTTATTCCACACAGTGTCGCCACTGCTCGCTTTGAATCGTTGAGTTTTTTTTTAATATAAAGTTTGTTAAAGTTTTACAAAACATGAAAGAGATAATATAACAAATTCGAAAGTCAAAATTGGACCTCCGGGTGCCCATATTCTGGCAGAGGATTACGTTATTCAAAGTTTTATGGCTGTAGAAACCAATGTTCATGCAGATTCTTCATCGTTTAATTTCTTTAAATATAATACAGGACGATAATATTTGGTGGCAATAATCTGAAAAATGATTCAATGCTTTTAATGATTCGGCCCAAATTGCCGTTTCGAGACTAATAGCCCTTCTGGGCTTAAAGGAAGCAACTGTACGACGGCTCGCATTTTTTTGGACACTTGTGTTTTTTAGTTTTGTTTGCAAGTAATAGTTACTAAATGCTAGCCAAATGACTGTACGTTTATTTGTGTTATTGATTATCCTTTCTTAAGTACGAAAATACTTTGAATAACTATTTTACATTTAATAAATACCTTTAAGTAACGGGACACTCAATAGTTCATTGGATAGATACCCTTTAGCTAAAATTACACTTTTAATGCGCTTTAGCATAAATTGAAATAATGTTTTCAAGTAAGACTATTTAATTTTGTTCCATTCCTCCGTAAGAATTACAGTAGAGCTTTCGAAAAAATGTCAATTTCTTTATTCGTTTCTCCAACTCACTCCGTACATGTTGATAGGATTTAAGTTCCGAGAATTTAAAGGAAATTTGATTACTACGGGAGATACATATAGCCGCCACAAGTGAACATTTAGGGCTGTCCGATCCTGATAGAATTTGAATGTATTTTACAATCCAAATTTTCTTTGAAGATGTTTAAGTTTTCATTAAGAGTATTTATACTAGTTTAATATTGATGGGTATTATTTTCTATGAAAACAAGATTTCCCATTCAAGCCTTCATATGGGTTGTGCTCCATACTAATTCGTTCATTGGACTCAAATATATTCAATTTTGACACGTTTGCAAACGTAATATTATTCCAATATCAAAAATATTTACTTACCATTGATTCTGCGAGCACAGACATATTTTTTTTTTTGTTTTCTTGTTGACAAAGAATTTTTTCTAGTTGATCGCCAATTTATCCATTTGCTGTAATGATTCTTTCAACAGTTTCAGCGTTAAATTTTATTGAAAACTGTGCTTCCGAATCCCCTGCAAGTTTAACAGCATTAATTTTTTTGGTTTGTTTGTTTTCCTTAGGAAAAAAACTCCGATTCCTTTGTCTTAGCTTAGAATATGTTCCAGACTTCATTTTAAACAATTCCGCTTGGTTTCCACATTTTTGATAGCATCAAAAGTAGTTAAAAGCTTTGCACCAAGGATATTTTGTACATTTTGAATATTTTTAGCATCTTTAAAATGAATTTAAACTAAATAAATTTAAATTTCTAACAGAACTTGTTAAATTGTAGCGTCTTGCCATGCTCACTTCAGATATGAAAACGTTAATATATTTTGCTATAAGTAAGAGTTTTTAAATGCAAAGTATAATTTTTATGATGTATTCTCGTTCAAAATAAAAAAATAGGAAAGGAAACATTGTCTTCCAAAACATTTCAGCAAAACTTTGAAGTGTCCAAATTAATATGTGAATTACTAGAAATTGAATTGTAATTAGAATTGAAAAAGTGATATATTAGAAATTGAATTGTAATTATAATTGAAAAAGTGATATATTAGAAATTGAATTGTAATTAGAATTGAAAAACGTAATATATTAGAAAAAAATGAAGTCTATGTTTCAATATTTAGCATAAGATTTACGTAAATAAATATAAAAAATACAAGTGTCCAAAAACAAATGTAAGCCTCTGTATTAACTACAAAGCAATCTAGTCTGAAATGAAGGGTTCAATTTGAACTGCTGACATGTGTACATTAACTAAGAAGGGCTCTTAAAATTTACACAACGATATTACAACGCTTGAGCACTGTTACTATGAAAGCGTTGTAACCTAAAAGGTTTTTATTATGCTACACAAGATGTTTTCTTTTTAATTACATTTGCTTCAAACAGTAAATAAGTGTCGTTGAATTATCACTGTGGACCCCATTGAAGAAATAATATCCTGATGTTTCAGATATTAAGACTATAGAATAAAACTCTCCCGAGAGCCGAGCAGCCTTAACTATGGATTTTCGACACTTTCTTTTATATGTAATGCAAATCTGAATTACATCGAATGTCTTTTCATGGGAGCATCTCTTTTAAAAGCAGGCCTTCGAACACTTTTTTGCAGTAAATTATCTACACATCTTTCCTTCCATGTTAAATTTTTAAATCCGAAACTTTTCATGGCTTAATCGAATCTAAATATTTCTCTCTCTTCCACGGATTTGAATTTCTTGAAATTTTTCACACACGAATTTTTTACCTGAGTACAATATTCCGCAGAATATTTTTGAATTCAATACATGTTTAAAATTGAATGTGTTGAATTTTCCTGACATCTCTTGCTTTAATGATCAAATTAATCACCGAAGAATTTCGATCTTTATACTATCAAATAATAGATCGGAAAATAATCTTCCAAATGAATATTTTTCTTTTGAAATTTTAACGTAATTTCAGGAATTTTAAAAATCATTCGAATTTGTAAACTACTGTTCTGCTATTAATTTAGAAGTCAAACAAAAAAATCAGCGTTATATTTTCAAACTTTCAGAGTACCTGTGAAAATTTGAAAATATAACGCTGATATTTGTTATTTGACTTCTAAATTAATATTTGTTCAGCGTGTTATTGTATTTTAGTTACTGTTCAGTTGCTAACAGTGGTAATTTTGAAGTCAAAAGACTTAATCTTCATTTTCGCAGTTTCATGATCTTAATGACAGTGAGATTAGATTGCTATACTAAACGTGAATTTAAATAATGTAATTTTATGCCATACAACAAATTGAGACTCTTAAGAAAAAAAACCACACGCACTTTACTGCTACATTGACTAGAAGAATAATTTTGTATCTATCAGAGTCAAGGATTTTCTTTTTTTTTAATTATATTTTGCATTTAGACTAGAAAATATAGAGTAAAATATGTTAGCAAAATTCTTAAATACCATGGTTCTTTTTTTAATTATTATTTTAGATAATGCGTTATTTTTTATATTGATTTTTTCCTGTATCTTCTATTTCTTCCGTCAGCCCGACCAGAAGGCAAATAACATGATGTGTAAATAACGAGCGACTGCGCAATTTAGAAAGAGAGTTTTGGTAACTTTCCAGGAAAGAACGTTAATCTCATGAACCGCCCTTCTATTGACCAAGCTGGGTTTGGTAACTGTTTTTTTAATTGCTAACATTTATGCTTAGAAGTTGCAGAAAGTTACAGCTGTGTTTCGGAGACATTAAATTTATTTGGTTTTGTTACGAATACATAAATATTTGCATTTCCAGGTCCCGAAAGTAGTGATGGCTACATTTTATTGAATTCTAGTTGTATCTGCAACACATACTGTTATGAACTTTTAAACCTCTTGCCTGTTCTATTATTTATAATTCAGTGGAAAGACGAAAAAGTTGTCTGAAGCACAGGAAAATTAAACAAAGTGTAAATAAATATAACCTTACAGATAAAACGATTGGAAGTCAATATACGAATTTAATTAAGACGCTAACACAACTTCAGGGAACAATGAAGGTAATAGTATAGAAATCATTGTATAAGAATGGCTACATGTAATTTGCGTAAATTTCTCCGTGACAGTTTTAATTTAAAATACCTCACTGTTAGTACAGTGCATATCATCAAAAATTTTTTATAATTATAATATCCATTTTTTAAATTTTGCTACGTTGAGTTAAAATCGTGCAATGTAAAACGCTTTTTATGTATTACATTCTTTTGTATTTGTATATTTTCTTTATTTAAAGGAATAATTAAATCCATTTTTAGAACCTCAGAACTTACTATACATTTAAATTCACCACAATGAGTAAGTCATAGATAACTTGTAGATTATATTATTGAAATCAGTTTGCTTTGACATAATTATTTTCTAAAAATAATCGTGAGATGTAATGTTATACCTATTCATAATAGTTTTTGCTTTTTTGCTTGCTCTTTTTTTTTCCCTGCACTGACCTGACCTGCCGCATTAAAAAAATGTATTCTTTCTTTCCTCTTTATAGCTAAAAAACGTCTTTCAATTAATATCGGCAAGAAATGAAACACTTACGAGATAATAGTAAAGATATGCAGCGATACATATGCGATACAAAAGCAACTCCACCAACCGTGCAACGCGTACTTGTTTTAGACAAAGCCCGCTTCTAGAAAACTTAACAGAACCTCGGTATTAAATGAAAGAGTGGCAGAGAAGCTATGGCATAAAAATAATCCATTCAGGAAAAGGAAAAATGCTTTTTTAAGCCTATTGTATCTCCCTCTAGCAATTTTTTTAACTGAATAATTTTTTATATTGTGCTGAGGAAAGACCGTATTCTTTATTCTTTTTGAAATGATAATTATTCTTACTTAATTAGCAGAAATTTGACCGCGAAGGAAATCGTTGTTTAAAAGATTTTTTTCTTTTTATTTTTACAATTAAAATAAAATGTTAGTGTATTTATTCCTATGTTAGACAATGAGCTGTTTAAAAAATTTATTTATATATGTATGGATTTATTTTATTTTAAAAGCTATGCTATTTACACAGCATTCTTGCTTCAGGTTGATGACAGAGGTTTTCATTATTTTGAAAAATGCGTTAAGCCTATACGTTTAATGAGGCAAAAATATTTTAATATGTAAATTAATAATTGAAACTTTTGCTGTAAAATAATATCTGCCCACAGAATTCAGTATGAGAGAAATATAGTGATATATATATTTGTATATAATCTATTATATATATAAAATTGTTTCACAAGAAAATATTAAGTTAAATTAAATGTTAAAAAATTTTTAAAAATTCTCTTGCGCC
>KK122427.1:238220-258529 GCA_000611955.2 Stegodyphus mimosarum
ATATATATATATATATATATATATATAGAGAGAGAGAGAGAGAGAGAGAGAGATATATAAGTGTGTGTGTGTGTGTGTGTGTGTGTGTAAGAAAAATAAAGAATATGTAAAATATTAAATTAGCAGCGTGAATTAATGTCCCTTCTCTATTCTAAAAATAGTAACGTCTCTGCACTGCTTCATTTTGAGATTAATTCATGTTATTTGACTCTTACATAATTCTGATGATGTAAATGGAAATAAAACTCAAACAGCCAATATTAATTTTACTGCAGTATTAACTATCCAATCAAAATACATTGAGAACCAAAACTCACTCGTCTGAATTCAGATTTCACCCTGAACATAACACACTTGCTTTCTGTGCTTTAGCCTAGCTGGACTGCAGTCTGTCTGCTCCTTCTTTCTTGCAGCAAATTTATGAAAAATGTAAACGTTTCGGAATCGGCTTAAATGATGTGCCAACTTATTTGTGGCCGCAACATGTTTGCTGGAAAAACGTTGAATTAAATCTACCTGGACTGCCGAATTTCTTATTCATTGTGAGTTTCAACATCTGTAAACCATCAAAATTCTAGCTGCTCATTACGGATTTAACCGCCCTGCTTTCTACTACAGAATCTATTACACACACACACACACATATATATATATATATATGTTCCTTATCCTGTTTCTTATATATGTATATAGATAGATATAAATAGATCCTGTTCATTATATACAGGGTGTCCCAAAATGAACTCATAAACTCTGCACAGCTAGATTCCTCGTTGGGAGTACATAAAAACTGCCCAAAGAAGCGTTCCTGTACGATCCATAGAGTACGAGAAAAATACGAAAAACAAAGTATGACGTCACAACCGGTGCAAGAAAAAACACTTTATTTAACATATCAACAGCAGTATATGCACAATTTAAAGCAGATGTTCACGCCGTGGATGCTTGAGCACGCCGTGGAATGGCTGTCATCACACGTTGCAACATCGCGGTGTCCACCGAAGTACAAGCATCATGCAGACGAGCAACTAAGTCCATTGGTGTTGTCACTACGTCTCGATACACCAGTTCCAGATATGCGCGGCGAACGTTTTAAACATTATCGTCTAGAAAGATATGCCGATGCTGTTGTTGATATGTCCAATAAAGTGTTTTTTCTTGAACCGGCAGTGACGTCATACTTTGTTTTTCGTATTTCTCTCGTAAACTATGGATCGTAGAGGAACGCTTCTTTGGGCAGTTTTTATGCACTCCCAACGAGGAATCTAGCTGTGCAGAGTTTATGCGGTCGTTTTGGGACACCCTGTATATATTAGAATTACTGTATTAGATAAAATTTTATGTATTTTCGCCCTCTTTCATTCTTTACGTCACTAAGTATGACAACAGCCTTTTGTTTCTTCATCAGGCACTTTTATATAATGAGGATTATTTGACCCACTTGAGGTACTGAATTTGACATGTCTGTTTTAAACAGTCTTTATGTGTTTGTGCTAGTCCTGGGATTAAACATTTAAGCAATTAAACGGTACGGAAACTTTTGCTGGAGTCTGCGATCTTTATAATAACTGAGGTTCGGAACAGGTTCGGGATGTTCTACTAATGCTGGTCAACCAGTCATGGAAACCACCCTCACAGCATACGAAGAGGATATAAGAGGGCTTATATAGAACTCTTTAAGAAAACTTTGTGATCCGTATAGATGCCAAAGAATAGAGTATCCTCAAAGGCAAGAAAACAAGCACGTAGAACGCTCACTGCGGATATCATGGTGTCTTAAAAAATTTTCATGACGCTGCTTATATAATAATGACTTATTTCATGACGTCGTTTTTCAGCGCGACATTTTAGGAAAATGTGAATATCTAGCATACAGAAACTGCTCTGTATATATACAACTTAAAGCTATAGTCTTCCATAGAAAACTTTAAAAAGGAATTTAATTTTCTTGATTACATGGTGAAGAAGATTTTCAAAAACTTCTTTGGATTTAGTAGTTTATTGCCGGAGAATTCACCAGTTTAGAAAAATATAATCACTTAATTGGCATCAATTTTCCTATACTTGAAATCTTTTAAAGCTACATAATGTTATCCAGTATGAAATAACAACAATCTATACCTGAAACGATTCCTGATTCTTTCATTTAATAAAATGTTTGATAATTCATACATACTTAGGATTACAAAAAAAAATTGAAGTACTAAATTATGCATTAATATTAGAGAAAACGTTTAAAAAATCAAAAATGGAAATAATTTTCTAGAGTCAATTTGAAAAATTAAAGAAATGAATGTTAAATAAAGAGAATATTTATTTTAAATATTCGCACTAAAATCTGAGAAAAACTTGAGTAAAAGAAATCTGAGATTTCATTTCCTTGCTGTATGAGTATTCCAATATTTTTTCTTTTTCAAATTTTCAATAAACTTATAACTTTTTATTTTAATGATGAATGAGAAACTTTTAGAGTCTCATAAATGTCTGTGCAATTTCTCTTCATGTATATTTCATAAACAAAATGCTTAAAAAATATTTATTGCTCAATGTCGCAAATGGAATGCAAACATTTCCATTATTCGGATATTTAGATTTCGAGATAAAGTTTTGAAATCTTGCAGTTGATAAAACATTTGAATTCTGTGATTCAAAATGAACTTTTATTAAATAATGTCAATTTTTGTCTTCTTACTGATGTCACGGAAAGGCAGAAATTAAAGAAAGAAAGAAAAATGTTTACTTACGTTATTTATTCGTTTCTTTGTGCATTACAAAGCATGGACGACTGATTAAATTATTTTCTGTTATTTACCTTCAGACCTGTGAAGAGGTATAGATAAGTTCTTTATTTTATAAGAAATTTTACTTTATTAAAACTAAGTTAAAAATTTAACAAGGTTAAGTATTATATATTTCCAGGGTTCATTGTTTTGTATAGTTAACATTTTTCATTTTAAAATAAGCTGTAATTTTGATTTACGCTTGATATTTCAAAATACATCATTTAATATGTTATAAACTTTCTTACGTGATTTATATTTACATCACAGGTGTTAATTCGAAATGATGAAATAGTTTGGTTTATTTGATTATGGCAAATCATTCGAGGGCCATCTGCCTAAAGGAAGGGATACCTTTGTGGAGGACGTACTAAGGGAAACTGGCTTACATACACATTACACATGGGCAAAGCCACGAAGATCCCCATGCAGCCAGCCCGTTCGCGGGACTCGAACCTCGGGCCGAATTACCAGCATTCAGCGACTTTGCCGTTCGACCGCTGATGGGCCTAAACTGATATTATAGAAAGCCATAAAATTTCACTTACGTCACTAATATACAATTTTGCGAGTGTTAAAGCATGTTAATAGAAAAAAATTCGTTATTTTTGCATTAAAATATATTTATACGAGTATAACTTTAAGTCAAACTTTAAAATTCTTTTCAAGTTGTACAAATCCAGAAGTACAGCTTCATTATATTTCATGTTTTCACTAACAATAACTTAGTTTATATTTTATGATGCTTAAAAGACGTTTGTAATATTTCAAATTAAATTTTTTTGAAATATAAGTATGTTATATCTAGCGGGAATTTTTCGCGGAACAGAGTACTTTATTTTAATATTCAAACTTACATTCTACTATTAAAATTTGTTTAGAGTCTGTCGGCAAAAGGACCTAATCTTAAATTTTAATATTATTTTATCACGAGTCAAAAATTGGATCCATAATTTTCGTTAATTAATCAATACTTTAAATTTATCTGTCTATTAAAAAGCTATTTTTTTTCTTAATCCATGCGAAGTCTTTTAGAAATTATTAAGAATTACATTTTAGTAAATATATTTGAATCGAAATGCTTTAGTCGAAATGTTTTAGAAATGTAAAATTTAAAATCTTTAGAAATATAAAGTTGTTGAATATAATGCACAAAATGAGAAGAAAAGAAATTACTTTTATTCTCACCATCGCAAATATATAAGAAAGTTAGGATTAAATTTCTGAAACGCTTCTATTAGCTTTTCCTGTCTATTATTATTGCTCTTTACCTAATGAAGGATGGATTCAGTTATTATTTCAGTGATCTGAGTTATATGATACTATTGTTATTTTTATTAAAAACTAATACTGTAATAAAACAATTAGTATTCTTTTCGTTAAAGGCATAATTTAAATTACTATTCAAATTTCTAGGAAGCACTAATGTTTTACCTGATGAGTATGAAGAATGACATCGAATCGATTTTTTTCCCTGAACTTTAAGAACTTTTAAGATATTTTAAAACTGAAGAAAAGTTAAATACCTTCAAAAGTGATAAATTTGAAATCCTTTGTTGCAAAAAGTGGAAAAATTAAATAAATGCAAATTCTGAAGTTTTTCTTGCCTGGTAGGGGGGGCATAACGAGAAAAATTTAAAAAAAAAGAATATAACTGTGTCCGATGTCATTTTTTATTTGAGGTATTTTATAGTTAAATAATATGTTATTGACGAAGCTTGTAGCCAATTTTCAGCTTGATAATTATTATGATCTTTTCAGATTTTTTTAATATTTTTCAGTGATTTAAAAGCAAAATTTTTAACTCTTCATATTTGCAGAAAACCTAGATAAATGCCGCTTTTGGTTTTGGATAAAATCTGAAGATAATTTTCGCTTTTATGAAAAAAAAGCGAAACCGAAATGTCATTCAATATTTTTTTTTCATATTGACTGAAGAAAGGTATGACTTTAATTACGAACGAATATGCCAAGTTTAGATCGGTTTTGTGGAGTATTTGGATCATATGTAAGACTGCTGTTAGAAAAATATATGATGTTAATCTTTTCCCAAGATGCGAGAATTCTAAAAGGTATTTCTTAGTTTATCTTATTATAACTGCTTCTTCAGTTTTCTCCATTTCTGCGCGTGAAAGACTTCACAACATAAACTCATGTTATGACGGGAAACTGTATTATTAATCAAGCTATATTAAAGAAAAATGTATATATTTCAATCATTCTTGTTTAGACTCATTTAATTTCGATAATCTATAAAATCTTTGATATTTGCGCACATTTTTGGGCTCGGTATAATTCAGAATTAGCTGTAAATTCACTCTGATTCTTTGCGACTAAGAATTGAATTAATTAATAATAAGCATGTGCCAGTAATATGTTAGTTAATTAGAAGTATATAGTTAATTAATAAGAAAGTACTTCGATAGTTTAATGGGTAAAATAAATAATATATATTGAATATTCTGCAATTGCTCTTCTGCCAACTTAAAATATTTAAAGAAATAACACACCTGAAATTATTTCTTTTGAGTTACAAAAGTGAAACATTATGGGTGCGAAAGTCTAAATATGTTTTTAACTTTAAAGCCTAAACTTTTTTAACTTTTTTAACTTAAGACCTAAATATTTTGATTTATAATGAAGCCTAAATATTTTCTTGATTCATGACAAAGCGTTTGACTTATTTGAATAGTATTAGAACATTTATTTCAGATACGTTAAATAAAAAATCTCATGTGTAAAAAAAATTGTAAAATTGAAAATATAAGTCGTCCAGAACTTTGAAATGGCAAAGAAAATTACAAATAAAAGAGTTCTGAAGTAAAATAGTGAAAGCTGTATTAAAATAGGATCTGTGAGAAGTGCAGAAGCAGTGCTTTCGGAGTAAGACCAAAGCATCAAATGAAATTATTTTTCTCAATGAGAAATACAAATAATACTTTCCTCAAATGACAGCTCTGCTAAAAATGAATGGAACATTTACTTAACAGGGATCGCAACAGATGGCAGATAGTCACAGAAAGCGCAACCACATAAAATGCGTGTCTGTAATTGTCGTATTTCCTCAACCGTAACTCCGTTCTACACCCCACCCCTTCTAAAAAAATAGCAATAAAAGTGGTAACTTGTGCGAGGTACAAACAAAGCAGTATCGTGTTTCCTTTAAACTGGTAATGGAATGGAACGATTCGAAAAGAAAAAGAAGTACGCGAATGGAGTAACAAAAAATGCAAGACCACGATTTAATAACAGCTGTGAAAGAAGCTTCTTTCGGTATTCCTTCTCCATTAAGATTGTTTGGTAGTTAAGTGGCGATGCAGTTAAAATTCTGTATTAGTGGTTAAGATGGGTTTCTTACTTTGTTCTTTTTCTTTTTCCCTTTTCTAGCGTGGTGGAACTGGATAATGATGTCTTTATAGGATGTGACTGTAGCAGAATTTTAATCGGATTACACGATCTTTGCGCAGATGAGAACCCAATGTTTTTTTAGTAATGGTTACTGTAATAGCCATTAAAACACGAAGGACGTTAAATTAAAAAACGGATGCTAATATTAAATTGTACTCCTTTTTAAAATTTGTCTTTACTTTGATTTGTTTATATACGATATACTATGCAATGGGCATTAAATAGTTGTTCACCAGAAAACTTTATATTCTCGGTATGGTGTCATAAAATTGCACATTAAACTATTTCATGAAAATTTGCATAAAAATATTGTACCGGTAGCGTGAGACCAATTTCAAGTTGTTCTTGAGTTTAATCTTGATATATTCAAATTTCTGAAGGGATCTGGAGTTGCTGGTCAAAATTAAAGGACCTTGATAGAAATAAAACTTAACTCTTACTTGTTGAAAAAAAAATAAAAAAATTACAAATAGTGCAAAAGCTTTAGTCAACATAAATATCGAACTTGCCAGCTGATAAATCTCAAAATATCGAAGTTAATATCAAACTTAAGAT
The DNA here is from genome assembly GCA_000611955.2 of Stegodyphus mimosarum. NCBI lineage: Eukaryota > Metazoa > Arthropoda > Arachnida > Araneae > Eresidae > Stegodyphus > Stegodyphus mimosarum. The sequence continues at coordinate 244,964 of KK122427.1, forward strand.
ACTGTAAGAAATGGTGAAAATATGTTCTTCCCTATTATGCAACAAATCTTTTTTTATCATTTTATATGGTCATATAACAAAAATACTAACCTTTCATACTGATTTCATAGGATTTAACTAACTGTTAATGATGTCATGCAGAATTGCACTCCTTTACTAAGTGTACGTTCCAGATCTTGCAGGATAAGGAGAAGCATTTGTGCGCTGCTGTTTGGCGGCGTAAGGCATCCAACAAGTGCTCAGTTGGATTCAGATCTAGTGAGTAACCTGGCCAGTCTATTTGAGGGACAATCTTCTGTTTCCAAATATTCTGACATCGAAGATGCTCAACGCGGACGAATGTCATCATCCGTTAACTACTACTCTGGGCCAACAGCACTCCTAAACGGCCGTCCATGTTGTTCAAATAACTTTTCTTCATATCAGTGGCCGGTATGAGAACCTCCGTCAAAGATATGCAGGTTGATGCGATCAATTTTGATGATTTAACTCCAAACTTTGGGAACACTTTTGTGCGAACAAGATCTTCATGAACAAGGAAACACAAGTTGGCCTACCCTATCCAACTATCCCTGCAGATCAAAATAAACTATCCCTGCAGATCAAATCCCTGCAGATCAAAATAAGTCTAGAATCACATTTCAGGTTAGATATTGACTCGGCAAAAACAGCATACAATCTCATTCTTCTTGGCTCCACTGAACATGACGACGACACAAATTCATATGAAGAGAGTAAAATTCAAATCACTGAGATATTCCGCACAAATTTCAACTTCCTGAAGTCTTTATATAGCAGAACGGCTGATTCGAAGTTTTGTGGTAGCACCAAGGTCTAAAAACCAAATCTGTTACAGCTTCGTGGTTTCTTCGAGTCGACAATGACAGAAAACGAGGTTGCTCTTGGATGTTGTTAAACAAGCTGTATATTAACTAATTCAATACTTAGAAATCAGTTCCGGGTTTTCTGATATAATATTTTGAAGGATATCCGAATTTTGGGTGACCTGAAATTTTGTTTGTCGCTTCTCTTTCAAGTGTTTCAAATAACCGCCACTTTTGCCTTTCATTAAAATGATGCCTTTAAATCACGATTAGTAAATACATTCAACCCTTATTAAATCGTCACCCCAGCTGACCCATCAAAAATGACATTATATGCGGGATGACGGTAAATATGGGTTTGCGAAATGTTTCAATTTAACAAAGCCAGAAGTTATAGAAATGAAATAGGATATATGTATAGTTAATGTTTCTGATTATTATTAAAAATATATTCATGCAAATCCTGTTTCTAAATACACACAACAATACTACTTAGAAAATATTTGCATTATACAGATCAAGAAATAAATTTTAAAAATTTGCTGTTTTATCTGAAAAAATACCAGCTTGTTATTTGTCACATTTTTTTAAACTTTTCTCCCCACTGCGAAATAACCTATTTTTTCACAAAAAGTTAAAAATCTTTTAACAGTATTTATTGCAGATATAGTATCTTGATACATTAGCACTTGATTCAGTCCATCATCATTTCCATCATTGGATTTAGGGCAGTTTAAATGTTTTTATTTTGGAAACAATATTCGGCATTTCAGTTTCTTCAGAGTTCATGATTCATCACTATCCACGGCTGCATATTCATCAAAATCAAATTCTAAATCCCGCTTATTTATTTCATAGCCAAAGTCCGATAAAGGAACATTATCTTCAGTCTCATTCGCTTCGGGATTGGTTTCTGAAGAATTTATTTTGGAACCAGCATATCTGAAGCAATTAGCAATAGTTTTGGTACAGATCACTCACCATCTTTTCGTTATGTAGAAAATCACATCAAGCACAGTAGCGTAAAAGGAGGATGTGCCATCAAGCATAGTTACAAAATCTTTCATGAGAAGTTTTCTGCAGTTTAAAATTCTGAATGATCCCTCAGTCGATATATTTCAATACATTAAACACGTTTGATGGCATGTAGACAATTTTTATAACTTCTAAACTGTTTACGCTGGCGTGAACTATGTAGTTGTCAATAACTAAGCTAAATTTCTACTTTTCTGCGAAAATTTTGCTTCTAAATTCTTGATTGTCTTATCTTATATCTCTGAAGTCATCCGAGCTTTCGAGTTAATTCATAGTTCACTAGCAAACATTTGACACACTTAAAACTCAGAGGTTTGGGGATTTTCCCGTAACAATAGGTTTTAGCTTCTAAATGCCATCCTTGTTAAATCCCAACAAAACAGTGAGTATTTCATTACTCTTTTTATCCTCAATGCATTTTCCTTGTTGAGACAAAGAGTTTTATCGGGCAATATTCTGTAAAACAAGGCGCATTCATCCACATTTAAAATGTCATTTGGAGGCATACTTCTTTTATCTCGGTGTTTCTCCAGTTCAGAACAACCTCTGAATCATCATATGCTTTCTTGATTTATCATATGGTTTTTATCATCATATGATTCCCTTGATTTATGTGAATGATAAGAGAGCTTATCATGACTTATAGTTTCTGTAAGCTATAAGTCATGTCTTATGTTCAAACTTTCTAACCACTAACTTAGCTGCAAAATTTTCTTCTCCGAGTTCGGCAGCAATTTGAAGAATTTCTTTATTCGTAATCAAAGTGGAAATCAGCATATTTTAAATCCTCTCGCATTTTATCCAGGGGATTAGAGCTTTCTCGATTTCTTTATAGGGTGATACACATTGCCTTTTTTCTTTTTTTAGTATCGCAATCTACAGTATCTTTTGATGGTAAAACATAATTTAAGGACGCTCTAGGAATTTTCTGAGTTTTTGCAAAGACATCTTTCGACTGATCCAATTTTTCAAACTTCTGTATAATTTTCTTTTATTCCAAAAGTATTAAAATTTTACCCATTCCTGACATTCTATTGAAAAGGACGTATTTTCAAATTTCCGCTTGAAAACAAGGAATAGCTCAGGAAAGCTTTGAGCTTGATACGCCAAAAACCGCCCATCGGTCTGTATATTTTCCCAGAAATCTCGAAGACACATACAGGTGTCCAGTTGTGTCGAGGACTGACCCTTTTTCTGAGGATGATATGACCTTGACTTCTGAACTGAAAAAAGAGTGTAACTTACCTCGCATCTAAAAACTGACTGCTTAGAGAATACGATACTTTTAAGATGACAATTTATCAGATATTTTTATCGTTATTTTCCTTGATCATGTTAATCATTCGCAGAAATTATATTAACATTAAATAACACTACACATCCGAATTCCAGCAATCATCCTTCATCCATCACCTATTCTGATTAACATATTGTCAATCACCTAATTTGAAGATTTCATGCTCTTATCTACGACAATGTAGACTGTGACGTAATTTTAATGTAGTTAATGTATTTGTGTTTTTAATGTAGACCTACAGTGCAGACTGTGATGCTTGAGTTGGCAAACACTTCTTATTTTCACAGGATGGTATTATCTCCGCGTAGCGAAAACAATAACATTTGCTTCTGAATGTTAAAATGGAGAATATTTCTATACTGAGTTACAATACCCCTGTCCGGCCTAGGTTAGTGCTTGCAAAACATCAATGAAAACACAGCAAATTATTCCAAACATTGCACTTCGTGAGGCGATGGGTTGTCAATTGTTCATTAGGCACTCGGAAATTCACCGGAAGTTTAAAATCTGTACCCTTTCATGACTAAGCATATGAGTCTTTCTTCTGTGAAATACCCAGTGTGCAAAATGCCACAATTCCTGCGTTAACTTACGACTACAATAGCTATGTTTATCGCGAAAGACCGCTTGCCGTCTTTAGATACTTGAATTAATTGCTTCCTTGCCTTCAGGTATACTAATGTATTGCATGTTTGTCGTGTTTTCGATAGTTATGTAAAAAAAAAAAGTAAAAGCTATGTTTATCCTTATGTTTATATTATGTGGGCTTGTTTTACGCCTATATCTTTATTATCTATATTATGATGTATCTGCTGTCTATATTCTTTTGTTTCTGAACTGCATTTCCTAAATAATTGGCATTTCTTTTTTTAACTCTACTTGATCCACACCTCTCGCACTTTGCACTTATACCTTGATACTCGCAGCTCCTCTTTTGCTCAGTTTGACTAATGGCAGTTTGGCCTAGTGACTCATCTGTTTCTGTCGATCCTCGCCAGTCTTCATTTCATTTAAAGAAGTTATAACGATTCCACGCCTTATCTCGATCCTGAAATGCTATATGATATATATATTGCTTATCTCACTCTGATCCTGTTTTACCACCTTAATCTTAGAAATCATATATGCTTGAAAATCGCCTAAAATTGTTATATTGGGTTATCAACATCACATGGGTATCTAATTGCAGCGAACTGCGTTCGCCTGAGCCGAGGTACATAATATTTCAAAAAGAAAGAAATTTGTTTCACAGTTAGCGTAAACAGCCATCAACACCATCGACGTAAACTTGCTACAAATGTGATTATTATGAACTCAGTTACCACCTATACATATATCTCATATTGGCCGGTTTATGCAATGAAAATTCTTAACTAGCTGTGTTATAAAGTAAAACTTTCATATTTCTTCTCAAAATAGATGCTTCAATTATTCTTTTACGACCGATAATTACTGTATATCAAGACGCAGAATGAATTTATTATTTGTGTTTTACGCCATACACAATCCTTCTGTTTCACTGGATTAATGTAAAATTTAAATTAATTTTTCGTTTAATTCAAATTAAGTTTTTAAATGTAATACATTTATGTTAGATGTTTGAGTAAGAATATGTTAGATTTTTATGTTTCATTATCAGTGTTAAATTCGCGAAGTTAAATTCGTAAGCTTTTATTTCAGCATTTGGAATTCTAATTTCAGCATATTTAGTTTTTTATATCTGCGATTTCTTACCAAACCCTGTCAATTCTAAAAAGAACTTTTAAAAAAATCTATTGTTCTTAACAACTCTTGTTTATATGTTATGAATAAATTAATAGCTTCATTTTCTTTTAATCACTTACTTATTCATTTTCCTTTTTATAAAATTCATATTCATTCTTTTTTTTTTATTTTTGTGTTAAAACACTCGTATGAATTATTTTATTTCTTTTAATTCTTAGTTTCTTTATCATTTTAATGTACTTATTTTGCAAGTAAAAATTTTAATACTAATTACATTTAATATACTTTTATTAAATAGTTCATTGCATTAAATGAAGGCTTTTGTAAAGAGAATGCTTTTGTTCTTTATCAGATATCTCTGAATTTCAACTTAATTTACAAGAAATCACTCCTTAGTTATATATTTATTATAGCTGAAGAGTTTAAAACTGACATACACGTAAATTCAGTTTAATTTATTAAAAATATTCCTAACTCAGGAATAGATCCTTCTTTATTTATTTATAATTGTTTTCTTGTATAAACACTCGAAGAAAAGTGCTCGAATATATGTTGCACTTTTGTGAGATTTAGTAAATACCTATAACAAAGTATATCATTAGGATGAGGTCGCAAGATATTAATAAGGTCTTATTGACATTATTTTGAAATACGACAAATAATTTGAAAATTGAAGTTTATTATGTTTAGTAATACGTTCGCGCGCTACCCGATGATTTAATAGTAAGCTTTCATGGAATTTAAATTTTGAGGAAAAACATGAGATGAAAATACTTTAAGATTGTTAACATGCAATTTTCTTCAGTTTGTATACGACAAAAATGGTCAAACACCACCATATGCCTTATAAGCTATTTCTCCCGCCTTCCTCGCATGCCTTAGTGGTATAGTGGTCAGCACGATCGGCGAGTATTCCAAAGGTCCGTGGTTCGAGTCCAGGCGAAGACGTTACTCATTTTCACGACTCCTGCTTCAAAATACCTAATGTCTCTAGAGCCTTTAAAAGGCAGAGTTCTTTTTGCACTATTCAGACTATTGCATGTTTTCTCCTTACAATGGCGCGGTGGGGCAGTCACGAATAGTTTTTATGTATCACATTCACAAAGTTTTCTCCTGCAATTCTTAAGCCTTCAAGAGAGGTTCTATACCTCTACGGATAAGACATGTCTGGAGATCCACCTTTATGGCTTCTCGTAAATAAATTAATTATAATACTAAATAGGTAAAGGAAATGCAAATTTCTTCAGAATAAGGATACAGTGATTGAGTGGAGGGAGTTTTCATTGATAACAACTGCTGCTCTCAGCAAGTTACGGGATAAATCCGAGACTCTTGCACGCACTTGTCGCATTTGAAAGGTGGAAACCTTTCAAATAAAGCAATTCCATACTTTTATTCATCTAATATCTTAAAGCAAACTGAGATATGGATTTAAAAATTATATATTAAAAGTAAGCGATTGGCTTAAAAATTCAAAGAAAGCAGAGAATGAAATACAACTGCTATTTTCCCCCACAGGAAATAGTAGCTTTAGGAAAATGTATTAGAGCCACTGTATATATGGGAAAAGAGGCAAGATGGGTTTGAAGTTTTAAAATATGTTTTGCAAGGCTGTTACTAAACGCAAGCTCACGAGATAAAAAGGAAAGAAAATAAGCTTAGGACAAAAAAATAAAAATAACCATAAAAATAATCATTTTGTTAATACCTATACTTCGAATACTTTATTGAAACGGAGAACTTAAATTCCATGTAAAGAGCCAAGCACATAAGTAGTTGAAAGAGTTCACACAAAGTAGAAAAAGGAACTTTTATTAATTACTACAAGATTAGGTATTTTTTTATGTATAAGAGAAATGTTTTTGCTCACGTATTCGTGAGTCGTTCCAAGGGCAACCGCAAATACGTGAAAATCTGATAAGAAAAACGCAGTATATAATACAACATTCAGATAACATATACAAATATAGCAAGTTTGATTGATAAATTAAACATCATAAGACTCTCCTAGCGATCAAATTAGAATACATGTATTCTATCATGCACATAACTTACACAGTGCACTCTTTCTTTTTTTAAGAGAAAGAATTTTAAATTTGTAGTCTAAATCTGAAGAAAACATACAGGAATGAAAAATTAGCTTACTGTATAGTATCACTATCAGTTACAAGAGGTAGGAAAATAATAACAGCCATAATAAAAGTTGTACATAAACATGTAAACAGTAATATAACTCCTCACATGTCGACTCATACTTGGACTTGTGGTCGAAACTACCATAGAAAGATGGGATGCATATCATCTGCTTGTTTCACCGTCTTGCAGTCCTTTCTCGTTTAGTGTGTTTTGTAACTTAGAAACTGTTATTTTTTAATTTTAAATTTTAATTGATTTGTGATAAATCCCAAATGATTGCAGCAAACGATTCTATATATTTTTAAGATATTTTCTCCCTCCTTTCCGCATGTCTTCGTGGTGTAATTGAAAGCATAATTGAAGAGTATTCGAAAGGTCCAGAGTTCGAGTCTTGGCGAGGGCACTGCACATTTTTCAAGTACCCAGCGTCAAGAAACGTAATGATTCTACACTTCTTTTGAAAAATTTCTTTTCTCAAAGAATTACCTCGTGTTATTACTTTAAATTTCCTCATGTTAGTACTTTACATTTCTTAATCTATGCTTCATTTATAACTGTTGCATTATAATGAATATGTTTTCATTAAATCGAATTTCTCATATAATCGTTTAGCAGGAAACATTCATTATTGTAATGAATAGTAAAGTAGAATAATTAACTATGATAATGAAAAATAGTTTATTTAAATAAGAAAAGTGAGTATTTTTTTAATAACAATGCATGCTTTTATGAATGATAAAGCTTCTAAGATATCTTGATAAAAAAGCATTACATCTCATTTTCGTCATTCAACTTAATTTTTCTTTTATTCTTTGCTCATAACGTCATCAAATGAGCTATAATTAATATGCGGTGCAGCTTAGAGAAACCTAGAATAAAAGCACTTAGTTACGAATGAAAATTCTGTTTTAGCTTTGCTAAATATTGATTTCCCTTTAAGTAAAAGTATAGTTTTAAAAAGAAAAAATTATCAACCAAAGGTATGTTACTGAGGCCGCTGCAGTGAGTCACTGAATCCTCTTTTATTCAAATTAGCGAAATTATCGTTTTGAAAACGTTTAATTTAAAGATAATCCTGTCACTGTAACTTAGTTTCTTACAATTAATAAACGAATGCAAAAGTGTATTGATAATTGAAGGTTCCTACTACGTTCTAATCTTAAAATTTGATGAAGTTTTCAGAAAGCAAATTATTGCTTTATTTTAAGGCTTATACATTAAGCTTTTCAAAACTATTCTTATTTAGCTAAATAAGATTAAAAAGCGAATTTTTCATTTGAATATTCTTGGTGATGTTCAAAAGATGATTTTCAATCTTTCTATTTGTTATTAAGTGTTCGGAAACAAGATTAGTTTCGCAATTAATTAGGCAACGTGGCATATGTGGCAACATCTTCTTTTGCTTTTGCATGTATTTGCATTACATTAAACGTATTTTTTGAAAAATTTGATTTTTTTCCAACTTTTCTGTTACGAAAAACACTTTAACTAAAATTATTACCATAGTAATTTTGTGAAACTTTCCACAAATATTCTATGAAATATTGTGAATGAAATTGACTGAAAGTTTAGGTTTATGTACGTATCTAAAATTCTTAAGACAGTTTTGTAAATGAAAAAAGAGAAATTTCTCGAAAAATAGCTAGTGCATGTACTCAAACAGGTATATTTAATAGATATTTTATTTTATCACTCAGATTTTAGTAAATTTAATTCCTTAATAAATACAAGTGTTGCATATAAAAAAGTAAAATATTGATAAATATTTTTGTGGAAACATATCTAGTAATACAGAAATTTAACACATTTTTAATCCGTAATGTAAGATAAAAAACAAAAATTATGCTTTGATAATATATTTATTACCTCTTACTATCCTTTTAAGTAGTATTCTTCTAAATAACACCAATAATAGATTTATTTGTACTATTTTTCAAAATTTTCTGGTGTCGAACTTTAGTCGGATACCGTAAAGTGTATAAGAATGAATCATTAAATTGATTAGTTATTTTACTGAATTCATAATTACTATAAGTTTCACTTAGACGATAAAAAATGACGCGTCGAAATTTTAATATGATTTCAAATTCAGTTATATGCATTTCTAAAGGCTCTGATGCGAAAGCACATAATAGGCAATTTTATATAGATGCAGCTTTTGCAGTAATTATCAAAACTTCTTTAAATTCTAATCAGCCAATTTAAAGAAATCATGCACACAGGCAGAAACATATCTTTTATTTTATGAAACCTATAATAGAAAATGAAATCATTATGAAATTTAGTAAGCACATTACTTTCTTAAAATTAATAAATATATGGACATAAATAATGACTGAGCTTTCCTATCATGAGTAACTATATATTTGCATAAAATTGTATATATGAGCACTTTATGTTTAAAAATCAAAACAAAAGAGAAACACGCCAAAGTAAGACATAAAATTAGCAAAGTAACAAGCTTGTGTTTGACGTAGATTTAGTCAAGAACAAAATCGAGTTCGACGAGAAACAGGTACAGGTCCCTCTTCATCAGAAGCAAAGAAATCTGCAAGAGTCAATCTAGCAGATTTCTTTGTATAGTTCAGAGAATTTAATATGATGCATTTGCTGAAAAGACATTGTGGGCAAACCATCTGCCCCTCTAAATGGCAAAAGATTAGAAATATGTTTTTTTTTTACCATAGAAAGATATAAATATTTTTTTTAATTTATTTAAAAGTACCTGACCCTTTAAACGAACTTTTGCGATTAATTGTGGAAAGTGTATACTTAGTCCATTATGCGAAGGAAACTTGCAGCTTGCCTTGCCTGTCGTATAATTAAACTCCTTAACAAATATTCCCACGCGTGCAGGAACCCAGCAGAATGTGGACTTTTATATTGTTTTCGGATATTCCGCTGACTTAAAAAAAGGCGTTTTTTTAACATTTCGTGTGTTATGTTTATTTATTAAATATCGTATTCTTCGTACTTAAACCGTAAAATTCAGTTTAACAGCACTATCGTAAAATAATTTTAAAATGAGCATATCTTTAGAATTTCCCATACACAGTCTCACGAGCTGGAGATATTTTTTTCCCTAAGTTGCTATTGTTCGCTTTGAAATCGTTGAGTTTGTTATTCAAAAATCGTTAAAGTTTTACAAAATATGAAATAGATAATAAAACAAATTCCAAGTTTCGAATTTTGCTTCCAGATGCCCATATTCGGGTGGAAACGTACGTTATTCAAAATTGGATGGCTCTAGGTACCGTTGTTTTATCACAGTTTGAGAAACATACATACATTTATGCAAATTATTCGTTATTTAATTTCTTTAAATATAATACAGGTATCTCTAATATTCGGTGGCAGCAATTTGAAAATTAAACCGACATTTATAGCGAATCAACACAAAATGCCAAAACGAAATTAATAGTCCTTCTGGGCAAAGTGCCCCTTTGGACTAAAGAAAAAAAGTGTGAAATCTTTCAGATTTATATTACGCCCAAAGGGGCGTTTTTTTTTTACATTTTATTTGTTACCTTTACTTATTAAATATGATGTTGTTCGCCCTTAAACCAAAAAAATTAATTCGATAGCAATATCACAAAGTAATTTTTAAATGAGCATATCGTTAGAATTTCCGATACACAGTCTAGCTCGCTGGAGATAAAAATGTTTTTTTTCGTACAGTGTTGCCATTCCTCGCTTTGAAATCGTTGAGTTTGTTAATCGAAAATTCTTTAATGTCTGACAAAATATGAAATAGATAATAAAACAAATTCTAAATTAGGGCCTCCAGATGTCCATATTCGGTGGAGGATTGCGCCACTCAAAATTTGATGGCTCTAGATACCGTTGTTTTTTCACAATGCGAGAAACATGTATACATTTATGCAGATTCTTCATTATTTAATTTCTTTAAATATAATACAGGGCTGTAATATTTGGTGGCAACAGTTTCAAAAGTGAATCAACGCGAAATGCCAAAACGAAATTAATAGCCTTTCTGGGCTAACGTCCTTTAGACTAAAAAAAAAAGAAAAAAGTCTGCTTACTATCAAAGAGCATGGAGCTAAAGAATAAAGAATTAAAACTAAATATCATTATTTTGAATATTCTAAATATTACCCTATCAGCTGTTGTTATATGCAGTGTTGTTTAAAATACAATAATCAGTTAACATCATTATTAAATGCCGGTAGAAAGAACAGCATAAGAAAAAAATGGCCAAACGTTTAGCTTTGCGGAACTCCTGATGCATTAGAATTTTTCCGCGAGGCAGACAGCGAAATTGATCATTTTACCTCGACAAAAATCAATTTTCGACTTGTTCACGACAAGTTCAAAAAACACTTAAAAATATTCTACAATGACTGCCCGCACCTGTGCGATCCAGTATTTTTTTTAATATGAATTTAGAATAATAAAAGCTCAAACCGTTTCTAAAGCAGATATTCTAGGGCAAAGTCTTGGGAATTTTTACATTTTATAAATGTACATGCTCTCTGTTTTTTACAAAGGATTTGTGAATTTTCGTTATGAAAGATTAATATATACAAAAATCTACAGAAACCTTTCGAAAATGCATTTTTTAAGGTTTGATCGCGTATAATTTAATTATTACTGAAGAAAATGATGCCTCATTTAAAAAGATAATTTTAGATCACATATAATACAGTTTATCGCAATGAGATATTTTCATTATATAAAATATTACATCTGTATAAAAATATGACGAAAAACACTACTGTTTCCTTCAAAATATTTGAATTTGCGAGCGATTATTCTAAGAATAAATCAAGCATCGGGATACTACAAAATGGAGACAATTAAGTGTCAGCATGAGCAAGCTCACACCCTTTGTTCACGAAATTTAACTGTAAAATATCTTATTTACTTGGTTCATTATTTAAACTTTTTACGCTCTTTCTTTTGTTGTAATTTAAGGAAGCTCTGCGACTTTGCTTACGACAAAAAAGCTACACGTTCACATAGAAAGAAGCCGAAAATAGTTGCTTACTTAATTAAAACTTATAGCAGAGTTATATGAAAAATAGATGGAAACTTAACCAAAGAAGAAATTTTTAAACCGTAGAATAAATATTTTTACGAATTTTGTACATGCGTGAATAATTTTAGCGAAACTGTAATATTTTTTTGTATAATGTAAAATGAAATGCTTGGAAGGAACGAAAATACGCCGAAAAAATAAGATTATAAGGAGTAAGTCTAATTAACGTTCACGTAAATTGGAAAAATATCGCCAAATTTACTGAATAATTTTTGTCCCCAAATTTGGCGAGAAATACTTTGCGACCATTTGGCAACATCTTGGTCTGGTCCTTGTATAACTAAAATTCGTATTGTAAGTGAATAACTGTAATTGATCCCTATATGTAACTGTAACCGTATCCGATCCTAAAATAGGCTACAAATTTAATTTCGAGAAGTGGAGGGTACTAGAGATTTCTCGGTGAGCGGGGGGATAGCTACATAAGACCCGGAAGAGCATCAGTTTTTCAGTTGTTTAGTTCAGCGTGAGTTCGGAGTATTGAGAAATCTCCGTAGGTGCTTTGCCTTACTGGGTGCGTTTTGCATTGCGCTTTGTTTCACGTTCATAGTAGTTTGAAGTGTAGCTACTGATTGTACACTGTGATACTGAGAAGAGCTGTGCGAGTATTTATGTGGAAAGTTCCAAAAATGTAATGCGTTTCTTTTGGTAAAAACAGTAAATTTTGTCAAGCTATCATCGATTCTGTGTGCTTTCAATACATTACGAACTTGTACGCACGCAACAATATCGACAAACGTAGTCTACTCAAAGTCTACGGATATAGGAGGAAAAATCTGCAAAATTTTACTATGTTGTTACTATGTTAAAGTGACAGAAGATAACCATGTGAGGTAACTGAGAATGATTTAAGATTCTATGGCCATAAACATAAATGTCAGGAGTTTTCGGTACATACTGCAGAAGTTTGATTAAACGTCGGAATTCCAATGTAAAATCTATTTTTAATTCTCAATAAAAACAGAACAGATTAGACTGGTTTAAAGGCATCAATTAGCCAGAAAAATAACTCAACAGTAGCAACTAAAATAATGAAACCAGAATGTACACAGCGCAAAAAAAAAAAAAAAAAAAAAAAAAAAAAAGAAGAGAAAAAAAAAAAAAAAAAAAAAAAAAGTAGGAGGACAGCTTTACATATTCCGTTCTACTGGACCAATTGACACAATTCAAATTGCGTTTTTCATGTCTCGAAAGCGCGACTTAGCATATGTATTAGATTTGTATATAGCATTCCTGTAATATAGGTAGCTTGACATAAAATCGGACTTTTTCTGAAATGACATGCCCATTTGTTTCAATATTTCGATTCTACGACTCAAATGATAACAAACTGCTAAGAAACTTTCACGTACGTTCATGTATAACGACTGTTAACCTAAGTTTTGAGCGCAGAGTTTTCTATTCAAACCTATTCCCAACTCAGTGAAAGTTTTATATACTCTCCATTACTCTAAATTACCTGCAAGTTACTTTACAAATGAAATTACTGT
>KK122427.1:258573-298839 GCA_000611955.2 Stegodyphus mimosarum
AAGAGTGTCTCTTAATAATACACTCTAACCCGAAGATGATTCTCATCTGTGCGTTGCACCTAACAAACACTTAGTTAAACAAGCCTATGCAGAATCCCTCTCTCCCACGATTGCTCAACCCCCACTATGCAAGCCACTGTTCCGTTGAACGCTCCGCGTGTGAAAATCTCACGAGTCAATGTTTCGTTCCAACAGCATTTTCGAACGCTGGATACAATGTATGGGAGGGGGGGGGAGAAATCCCGCTCCTTAAAATCAATTCGGAACCTATCTAATCTCCAACTCTGATGAACGGAACGATTGGATTACTTTTTAGTATTGCGTTTGCTCTCTTGCGTGGATGAGGACAACACAACTCTTCTGTCTGTCTGTACATTTCTTCACCTGCTTCATCTATTTGCTGGGAAGTATGTGATGGAAGTTCATTAGTTACGGAAGATTTCAAGGTCACAATCTGCATTTCATTCTTGATGATGCATGTAAAGCATATAATATAGGCAATACAGGGACTGATTTGTTAAAAGCAGTTAAATCCTGCATTTAAAAAAGGAAATAAATGAATCAGGATGATTTAAAATTAAATAATAAACGATTTAAAAGAAATTAACTCTAACTTAAATTTGTCCCATGCCATCGCCAATTTTCTAACTTAAATTTGTCCCATGCCATCGCCTTCCTGATCGGAATAGTTATTAACGACACCGATGGGCCCGAATTCGAATCCTAAAGAAGGTGTGGATGTATCTGTGTGGTATGAGGACATATATAATACAGGCTAGCCGAAAGTCCTGTCGAGTGGTTTGGGCAGAAGATGGTGGTTTGGATGGAAGACGGGTGGAAAACCATGGAACGTTCCCCGTGCTGTTCTCCATCAAAATCGGAGCGGCGCTGCATATTTAGTGCTGTGGGACTGTACCTGTGCAACCAACAGTGAAAGTCTGGTGTCCTGCCCTCTTGTACTTGTACCTGTTCGTCATCATTGCCCTTAAACTGGCATGTCACCGTGATTAACAGCCTTGACGTTTACTTTCTCTGTAATTTTATTTTAATAAACCATGTCATTGGTTTACTTTCATATTATACCCAAATAATAAATTTTGTGAAAATGCTTTGCAATATTTTAAGTGATAAAAGATATTTTAATACGATATGTTATGTATCTTATACAGAATCGTCTGATTTTTATTTTTCTAACAAACTACTTAATTTTTTTATTTAATTTATGTCATAAATAAACTAGTTCATAAATTGTGTTTAATGACAGGTAAGCATTATAGACTAAGTTAAAATTAAAACTAAACAGGCAAAAGAATAACAAATAAAAGAATAAGCAATAAAATATTAATTGAGCAAATTAATGGTACTGGAAATTATAAATGAAGTAAACTGAAGTATTTTAAAAAATTAAAAATAGAATCAAAATAATTCAAAATAATATTTGCCGTATCATAAATTAAAATATAGCACTATAAATGACTAAAAACTGGAAAAAGCTATATTATTATCTTCAGACTCTTACGCTATCAAGAGGAGGTAGGCTTTATTATGACAATACACTTTTTTCGGGCAGATTTATGCTTTTTTTTGTTTGTTTGTTATTAATTCAGTGCCTCGAGTAATTTTAAGCTTACAGAAGCAGAATAAATCTATCCGGAAAAAGTGTATTGTCATAAGAAACCTTTACCTCCTCTTGACAACATAAGAGTTTGAAGATAATAATCAACTTTTTCCATTTTTTATTCATTTATACCGCTATATTTTAATTTTGTAAAACATGACAAATATTATTTTAACTTAATTTTTAATGTTTAATTTTAAAAAATTAATTTCAAAAAACGGATTATTTCAATTATAATTTGCTATACCATTAATTTTCTCAATTAATATTTTATTTTATTCTTTTTTTTTTTTTTACGTAGTGTACCTTACCATATATAATAATGATAACAAATTATTCTTGGCAGCATTATGCGCAGGAAATGATCTTTAAACTAAACGGGCGAAGAATGAACTAAAAATTTGAAATTTAATCAAATTATTAAAATTTTAAATAAAATTAGTGGAATCTACTAAATTAACACGGACTGACTTACAAAAGTAATATGTAAAAATAAAAAATACACAATATTAAATACAATAAGAAGCAAACTTTTCAAGAAGTTGAAGAATCAAACAACGATATCACTTCCATTTCCTGACATAATCACTTATATTTCTGTTCGTTTCCAATTAGCTGAGGCATCAAATTTAATTACTTTAAATTACTTGTACATCTGAAAATTAGAAACTCCGCCTCTACATAACAAATTTGCCAAAAGAAAAGTAAATCAATTCTAATTTTTCAGAAAGAAATTAAATGAAACAAGTATTCGTAAAGTAGGCAAAAATGGCTGAACTACCGAAAAGAATTTATATGCATAAAAATTTGTAAAAAATGCAACATAATGGATTTTTTGTAAAATATGGAATGAATTAAATCAAACTTTCATCTAATTCAACTTAATTTACTTCAAAATACAAAAAGAATAGACGAAAGAAAGCCTTTAAGAACTGTACTTAACTCCAAGCCTAAATTTAGAAAAAAATTACTATTATACATTATTGGTTGAAAAAGGAGCTATAGGAATGTAAATCATGATTATTATACTGATGATTTTTAATATCGCCAAGAAGTTTTGACAAAAACCGTAAAAGGAATTTTCATTTTATGGAAAAAATAATGATTTTTTTTTTAAATTCTGGCAAAACTTAATAAAAGTGGCGAGCGGCGAAAGCATGTTAGAATAGAGTAACAATCTTCACACTTTTTCGGATTCAAAGCGACCTTTTTCAGAAATCTGAAATTGGCCATTTTTGTTGTCAGAGCCAGAATTCACCCGCTCGCCTCAATGCTTCCTGTTAGGGTTTGCGAATGAGTTGCGCTATGTTATAAAACATATATATATATATGTATATCTGTGTGTGTATATGTAAAAAATATGTAAATCAAAATTATAATTTAAATTAGCGATGGTCCCTTAATCCTTCATTTTAATTAGAGTATAACACCTCTCTGTTCTAAAAATAGCAGTTGCTTAATATTTTTTTCTGGACTGCATAATATCTATATTAATCCATATCCTATGATTTTTACATAACGATGACGATGTCGCTATTTCAGAATTTAAAATTTCCTGAGCCGAAACTTTTCTTTTATAAGTTGCTATATTGGATAACCATGCATTTCTATCTGTACTTCGGCCTATCTAGACTCCTGCTTGCTGTTAGTTTTCTTATCCTAATAATATCCAAAATGTTAAATACTCTTAATAAGCAAGATTAGAAATTATGACCGCAAAAGTCAATTCGAGTAAAAAGGAATATTTAATTATTTCGGCTGCCAAATTTGCTGTTCATTATGATCAACATCAATAAAATCAGCTTTCTTACAACATTGCATACATATTTATACATACAAGATCACGTTTCAGTATGGGAATAAATTCATACATATTAAATGATGTGTATATATATGAGTATGTTCAAATTTGAATGCTCATTGTTTACAACGATAATGAAAGATAATCAGTGAGTTAAATTTAATTTTAATAAGTTAAATTTAACTTTTTAATCTTAATTGTATGACTATAAATATTCATTGCACTTAGATCTAAGTTACGCGATTCCTAGCTTTGTTATATTTTCTCAATTCCCCGGTGGATATCAGATGTTTGATTTCCACATTCGGAATATTTTTTTAGCCCAAAAGGGACGCTAGTCCCGAATGGGATATTAGTTTCGAAACGGTATTTTGCGTTGAATCAGTATAAAGGGTGTGTCACTTTTCATATTGTCGCCACCAAATATTATCGCCCTGTATTATATTTAAAGAAATTAAATCATGAAGAATTTGCATGAATGTATGTATGTTTCTCGCACTGTGAAAAAAAAGCAGTTGTATCTAGACCCATCCAATTTTGAATAACTTAGTCCTCTACCCTCACATGGGAATCTGAAAGCCCGAATTATAAATTCGAATTTGTATTATTATCTATTTCTTATTTTGGTAAACTTCAAAGAATTTTTGGTTAACAAATTTAACGATTTCTGAACGAGTAGTGGCCACACTATATGTGAAAAAAAAATATCACCAGCGCGTGAGACTATTTATCAGAAGACCGTATGTTATCACTTTCATCGAGAATTCTAAATACATGCTGTTTTTAAAATTTTTGTAATTTGTTATATATGGCGTAACTGTGAAGAAAATGATGCTTAATAATAAAACTAAAAATACAAAAAAATGGTTAGTAGGAATGAGAGTAACAGTGGCTTGATAGCCTGCGAACTCAGCGAGAGCGTAAAGAACCTTAACAAACCCTCTTAGGCGATCGTTAGAATCTGAAACCTTTCAGATTTTTTTAGTTATAAATAAGTAAATATAAAACCCTTACTCTTTCTTTTCATGATTGTGCATCTCTTTATTTATTCATTAATATTAGATTATTTTTAACAAATGAATTAAAGTAACCAGAAATGCATATCTCTATTCAAAGAGAATCTTTGAAAGCAAAATTTTATCATAACCGTCAGTAACACAGTATTCCATGGTGTTACTAATTCACGAACCCTTAAAACTGCAAGACTTCAGCTACCATGTTACAACATATATTTTCATATGCACAATATAATTATGTTCGTGTTTTTAACCTAAACTGTACAAAGAAAAATTTGCATTTAGAAACAGGGCAATGTGTAAATCTGCAGTGATGAAACTTTTAAGTATGAGTTCTGAGCTGTAAGCTTTTTCGAGTTATTTTCGTGATGTTATTGCAGATTCCTTGACATCATTTCACTCAAGGGTGCCCACTGACTGACCACAAGGTTATTAACATTTTAAACTCTCGCTTTTCCTTTCGAAAGAAATAAGTATTTATCACATATATAACTCTCCGAAACATGCCAGATAAGCATCTTCAGCAATACAAGCTCCTCCGAAGCCAGTTTGTTGTTCTCTGTTGGGTCTTATTTAATTCGAACAGATCGCTTTCGCATCTGATAAGCCACGAGGTCAGACCCGTTTCGGGAATTTATCCAAACCAGGAAGGTTATGTGGGGTACGCGGAATTCGTTTCTTCTTCTCCCATATATCCATCATAATCAATGTAGATTTTGGCATGCTGTCATTTTTAATACTACGAACACTCTCCTTGGCGCGGGGCTTCCCAACTTTGGCGCTGGTTCGCCAACTCGTATCGTAATGTAGGTCGGAAAATTAGTGTGAAGGTTGTTATAGGTTTAGTAGAACGCTGATATCCGGGTCTTGCCGGATCTGCTATTGGGCCAGTTTATGGATCGTCTTTAATAAATATATCCAATGTAGTTATTTGTATTTGTTTAATACCGCCGCGTCTTAAAATGCTTCGACATAAAACTGCAAATACATTTCTGGAAAGTACATTCATAACGTTATATTAAAAAAACAATCCACTTTACAAAATTCTTAAAAAATCAAATTAAGTCTACTACCAAAATTCTATACGTATATCAGAATGTTTTTGTGAATGTTTGCCTGCATTTAAAAAGGTGTAAATCTGAAGTTTTAAATAACAATGTTCGTGTTTATTGTGTTATTGTTCTTAGAGTTAAATTGATTTAAAGAATTTAGATTCTCATAATTGAGAAAGCTACATATGAAACATTTTGAAGTATTTTTAATCTTTATCTAAAAGTGCGCATTTTCATTTGTTTATCAAATTATTAAAATTTCTTATATAAATTGTAAAAATTTTGAAATATTACAAAAATACTTCCAAAACATGTTGTCAATAAATTAAAATTGAAAACAAACTATTAGGATTAAAACCATAATATCGTTTTTTTAAATGTTCATTATCTTTAAAATGAGACTGATGTCAGTATTACAAGTCACAGAGTTACATCACGTTTTTGATTTTTCGATTTTATGTTAATTTTTTTATTACTTTTTAAAATAACTCTATAAACGTAAACTTATTAAACACCACTGAGCTGACCTGCACGGGGAGAGTCTTATAATGTTTTAAACGACTCCAGTAGACAATTTATTGAGTCTAATGATAAACTACATGGGCATACAAGGCCTCAAATTTACATAGTCACAGATAGTACATAATATTGAGATATTTATACATAAAGACTCCACAAACAAAACATTTATGTTCAGCGAGAGATAATGCATGTTTCAAAGTGTTTTACCAAATAACAATTGGGAATCAAAGTTGTGTTCTAAATTACGTAATATGTTGTAATTTATCAAGTTATTTAGTAAACGTATTATTTCATCATAATTTTGTTATCTTTGTACTGAAATAAAATCTGTTAATGCAATAAAATTTTGTAAAAAAGGCTTTATAATTTAATTAAGCTATCGAATAGCAAATTTAAGTGTTTTCGATAAATTCATGAAAGGGTCTGATAAGCGTAACTGGGTCTTAAGCAAAATAAATAAATATTAAAGATAAAATATTCAAATCCTTGAATACCTCAAATGTTGTGAAAAATTTGACACTCACACTGTTATCATCATTCGTATCTTTTGATACCTGAAAAATCATTCCGCATTTTAATAGCAATATATCACAAATATTAGTTTAATTGATGATTAATAAATGCGTTCCGTAAGAGGTGGGAAATATCAGCTTTAGAGAACTTGTAACAACAAGATAACTCGCGGCTGTCTTTTTTTAATTCTATTTGAAAAATTCAGCGTCTCATTTTTAGTGTTTATCCACCTAACTCTTGAAATAATTCTTCTTAATCTCGTTTTACATGGCTTTAGTTTTAAAGGGGCTCTTGTAAAATGTAAACTGTTAATTAGACTGAAAAAATGAACTGTAAGATTTAACAGATTTAATCATGTATTCCATTTACAAAATCTCATGTGCAGCTTCGTAATAAATGTAGGTGCATTTTTTAAAAACGGAATTTTTTAATTTGTTTTCCATTAAGTGAAGGTATGG
The DNA here is from genome assembly GCA_000611955.2 of Stegodyphus mimosarum. Taxonomy (NCBI): domain Eukaryota; kingdom Metazoa; phylum Arthropoda; class Arachnida; order Araneae; family Eresidae; genus Stegodyphus; species Stegodyphus mimosarum. The sequence continues at coordinate 265,554 of KK122427.1, forward strand.
AACTTTAATTTAATTTAAAACTGCTAATATTAAGTAAGCATTATTATTTTTATTATTATTATTGTACGAATGATTCGAGGGATTCGAGCTCCTTTTGATATTCAGAATTAGATTCGAGAAAATATAGGATTCATCATGCTACTAAAAAGTACGTATAAAAAAGCCACCTTCGTTCATATGTATTTTTTAGCCCAAAAGGGACGTTAGTCCTGAATCGGATATTAGTCTCGAAACGGCATTTTGCATTGAATCACTATTAACAATGCATCACCTTTCAAATTGTTGCCACGAAATATTATCGCTCTGTGTTATATTTGAAGAAAATAAATAATGAAAAATCTGCATGAATGTACGTACGCTTCTCGTACTGTGAAAAAACAAAGGACAACTAAAGCCATCAAATTCTGAATAACGTACTCTTCCATCCGAGCATAGGTACCTGGAATCCCTAACTTTGAATTTCGAATTTGTTTTATAATCTTTTCAAATTTTATAAAGCTTTAACGAATTTTTGGTTAACAAATCAACAATTTCAAAGCGAGCAGAGGCCACACTATATGGAAAAAAAATATCTCCAGCGCGTGAGACTCTCTATCAGAAATTCTTAAGATATGCTGACTTTAAATATTTTGTGATTTCGCTGTTGAATCGAATTTTATGCGGCGTAAGCGCCAAGAACTGATATTTAATAAATGAAGTAATCACATATAACGTTAACAATAAAAAGACAAAAAAAGTTTTGTAAAACCATCTCAGTCAGAAAATTGTATTTTAATATGAAGAACTGAGAAAAAAGGGAAAAATAAACAAAAAAATTATGCCAACACTTAACGCTGCATCGGAAATTCTAAGTGTATACCGCTATGCTGCTTTTAAAATTTTTGTAATTTGAATTCTATATGGTGTAAGTGCAAAGAAAATTATGCTTAATAATAAAACTAAAAAGACAAATAAAAAAAATCGAGCTCAGAGAAAGCGTGAAAAACAAATTTTCGGGGGCAATGGTTAAAATCTGAAACCTTTCAATTTTTTCCCCTATTTGTGAAACATTGTGCTTGGAAAAAGTTTCTGCCTTAGCATGTATCGTAAAAAAAATGTCGTTTAGATAGATGACTATTTAAATTTTTTCTTGAAACTAGGAAAACGGAAGGCTATGCCTTCACCAAAACTAACTATATGCTGTGGTATATGACGAAACGTTTGTTAAAATACACAAATAACTTGTCGTAATAGAAAGCAACACTGATTTCATAGTTAAAAGCGTAACAAAAAGACTCAAAACTTTTATAAATGAAAGCAGAAAGAGAATAGGATTTGATTTATTCTTGAGGCAAATGGAAAATAAAATATCCTTTTCTGTTTTCATCTACACCTATGATATCGAGACACATCAGTAAAAGTTCTGATACTGAGGAACAAATCCTTATAGCAGTTAAAAGAAACCACAAAGAAAAATGCAGCTTTTTGATATACATATAAGAAAAAAAAGCTGAAATCCACATTTCCATTTCAAGTGCATCGAGCGGAAATCTTTTGAGAAGAAAAGGATTATTCTCCGGATATAGATCAAGAAAAACAGCACAAATGCATTCAGAAAGGCTATTTTGATGATCTTCAAAAATAATAATGATGATGGTGATGATGAAACTACTGAAAATACAAATGTTTACGACCTCGTGAATCCACCTAGTTTCTTACTGAAAGAAGAGACACTGAACTCTTTACAAACTTCGAATCTTTTGAAGGCGAAAGGTAAAATTTGTTCCATTTTTAAGGAATCTTGTTTTAGGCCAAAAACCGGTTTGATATTGGGCGCGAAAGAGGTATGTGAAGAAACTTAATTAAACATTATTTCGAAAAATATGCCGCAGGTTAAAGTTCAAATTGCTTTTTCAAATAATCGATTACCTTTTAAACATATGGTTGATGATAAGGTAGATTTGAAAAATAAGCTCGTGTAGCGATGGCAATCGATAAATTTTCAATTATTTGATCTGTAATATAAAAGATATTTTCAAATTTCTTAAAATCGATCGCGTTTTTTTATTTATGTAATACATAAATTAATGTCAAAATATTTATATTTATTCTATACTCTTATTAAAATGATTTTTGTGTTATTGTATACTGTTTCTAAAGATTATTTATAAATTTTTGCTCGTATTGCCAAATGAATAGAGAGACAGACATGAATTTGCTTTCAGAAGTTTACATTTAATACACTAGGCGGAAATGTATGGGTTTCTTAATTTTGTTCCTTTCTATTTCTTTCACATATAAGTTTGAAAGATTTAAAAATATGATAAACGTCATTTCCTGATTCTTTATGAAATAAAAAATGGATAAATAAAACAAAAATGAAAATTACCATAGCATACGATTTTTCACTACTAATAAACATTCAATTGACTCGTTCAACTTCGAATTCGTCACTATTTATATAATTCATTATTGATAAATATTTAATTGACTCAGAGTTTTCAATTCTTCAGCACTTCCCTTGCTTGGAATCATTGCCTGAATTCTTGCTTGGAATCAATCTTTGCTAGAAATTCGCGACTAAGTTGGCGAATTCTAAAAGCTCTCTAAGGAAAAAAATAACTGAAAACTTTTTATTTTATGAACCACTACAAGCTTAATTTAATAATAAATTAAATATATAAAGAATAGTATCTTCCATCAAAATTCCCAAAAAATCTGCAGTAAATATTGTTGAGACGAATTCATTATTTGATGATGACGTATTAAGGCGTTCTAGAGACATTAGATTATTTCGGAAGCAGGAGTGATGAAAAAATAAGCAACACTTTCGCCGGGACTCGAACCACGGACCTCTCGAAGACACGTCGAGCGTCTGACCACTACACCACGAAGGCATGCTACAAAGGCGGGAAAAGTACCTTATAGCTTTTTTCACTGTTTTGAATACAAATATTCCTTAATCTTCTTGCTATTTCTTTTAATACTTTTTTCTTTTCATCAGGATTGTAGTCCAGTAAAAAAGTATTATTTGCTCGTGTGTTTTCTGTTACCTTTGGTTAAAATCAGCAGGTGGTGAAGCATGAATATTGGTATCCTTTAACATCCTGAAAGCTATTGAATGAACGTACAGTCAGTTTTAATGATTTGCTCATTCTGCAAGAATGATCTGGTCATTTTAATTGGTCAACATAAATCAGTTTCAAATTACATGCCAAATAAAGCTGGTATAGTAGAATTCCAATTATACGCTGGCTGCGGCTGACTGCGGTTATACTTATTCAAAAAAATGTAGTTGTGATTCACTATTTTCACCTAAGAACTACTAATACAGGTGTTCAGAACACCATCGAAGTAGTATTTTGACATGCCGAACAGAAGAAAGATAGTTCACTTATCAATATTTTGTTTTTGAAACGACTGTAAAATATTTTAGCAAAACAACGAGTTATCCCTCTAAAGTACATAAAATATATTTTACAGAAGGATTAAAACAATAACAGTTATTACAAACCTAATTTTGTTACCTTTCGTTGTTAGTTTTTAATTCAGGCTGAGACAAAACGTTTCTATTAAACTGCAGCTGCAGCAACACACGTTTTTTAATAAAACTTTAAAAAAACATTATACCCGAACCATTATACGAAAACGTTATACACTTATTTTTGTACTGTAATGCCTCACAAAAATAAATGCAAATGCACATTTCTGTTATTAATGCAATGCTAATTTAACTAAGATATGTATGAAATTTGTAAATGATGCCTTATTCATCAATGAAAATTTTATTTCCTAATTTTTAACTCCTCTAATTTTTATACATAGGCAAGGGAGATAACGTTTTCGGATCCGAAAATTCGACAATGAGTTTTTAGTGAATAAGCGCGAATTAGGTTTCCCACAATACATTTTTACTATTTTTAAATAATATCTATCTATCTGTGTGTGTGTGTGTGTATGTATGTGATGATGGTTTGTTTATGAAAACTCTTATATGAAATTTCCAAAAGTTTCTGTATAAAAGTATTTAAACTTTCTGCATTCAAAAAAAAATTTATTGGATTTTGGGTTTAGTTGGAATAAGTACTTTAATTAAAGCCCATAACATATTTTTAATGAAAACCTGTATTAAAATATAATTAAGAACTTTTCAATTTTAGTATTTAAGACATTTATATCAATGGAAACAATATATTAAATTTTGACTAAAATTGATAAAGCGGAAGTAATACATTGCTTGAAGCTTTTGTGAAAAAATACGGAATAGTTGAAATAATACAGAAGAAAGGTAAAATATAGCATTCGTTCCGAAGTATTTATTTTAAATATATTATAAGTACTTCATTTTCCTTAATTAAAAAACAATTAAATTATATTCAACTACCCAATAAAATACAATTTTAATGAAAAGAAATAGAAGGGCGTATAATTTAATAAAATCTAATTGGAAATATAACTGGAATTTGAAATGGTTCAGCTTTTAGTTTTGCTCAACATTCGAAGAAATATCGATATCAGTACAGATTGCTTCGAGTATTCGATTTTCTATTTAATATGACCAAGTATTTAACGCAAACGCATCCTATTAAACCAGCAGACCCTAAACAATTGATGGCCCACACTAAATGAACGTCTCATACGTTATAGCAAAGTGACATTACGTTATAATTTTTAATAATTATTATTATTATTATTGCATCTCAATATGAATCTGAAGACAGTGATTGGTGTGAGTAATCGTCAACAAATGGTCTTATGTCTTGACATAAAACTATGTCTTGCTAAAAGAGATTACAATTAACATAATCAACATGGAAAACCTTAACATTAGAATGACCAATCCTTTCGATTTCGAAACAGTCTTTTATGTCATATGGTCAACATATGTTTTCTGCATTTTGGATACATTGAAGTTAATTCATAAGATTTGCGTTAAAATATTTCTTGTTAAATGGTTAATTTAACGGCAAAATTTAAATAAAACTTTAAAGCACATGAAAATTTTCAACTAATCTAGACAAAAATATTCAGTTAGATGGTGATATTAAACGTGCAGCATTCTTTCTTCAACATAGATTTAATATTTTCGATGCACTGTAAGTTGTTCTCTCTTACATACCCTTAGAAACGGTAGCAAATTTTTTAAAACGTGGTACCTTTAAATTGAAAATTTTCTGAACGCATCACTTGGACTTCATGGCATTTCAGTGTGTAGTGACAAATTAGCTGAGAAGCACTGCATTTAGCTACGAATTTCATCAATTTGGCAATATAATCCAAAACATCTATTATCTTATCTTATCATGGAAAACAATTAGAGAAACGTTAAAAAATTTAAATTATGTCACAAACTTAAACGTGAATGAGTCTGCGCAAAATGCTTTGTTAACGTTACGAAGTTGTATATAAAATTTGAAATTAATGATGTATAATATATCTATTAACTCAGCTTTAAGAAAAAATAGGAACCAGTTCGTAATATTTCAGCGTACAAACATTTCACCTGAAGAGTGAAGGAGCTCAGTTATGCACAGTGTGAATAAAACCGAAAGCAATGTTGTCACCTTTCAGTGAAAATTCCGTACTGAAGATGAACGGCTTTTGTTGAAAAGGTCGCGAGTTCTCATAACATGCAATTCAGTGCTTTCATTGTCAGAAAGAGAACAATAGAAACACTTCTACATTTCTTTGATTCGCGTGCGTGGAACCTTTCTTCCGAAAAATATTATGTGGCAAAGAACTTGAAGACTTTTTCTCGAAAGTACAAAAATAAAGGCCTTAGCTTTCCATCTTCGCTTCATTCTGTGAATGCAGAAACGGAGATTAAAGTTTTCCATAAATGAATCTTTGAAATGGTAGATAATTTAAAGTTTCTGAATTTCGTTAATATGTCTTAATATTTTTTTACTTGGCATTGATATGTGGTAGTGTATAATTTTGTTAACGTATGGAAAAAATACACAAAGCAGTAAATATTCAAAGCAGAGAAGCAAAGTATGCAAAGGGTGAGTATTGTTGAAACGTCAGGGTCGGTTCGCACATTATGGTCCTAAGGACAGCTCTTCGAACTTTGCTTTAAATCTTGTGCTTTCAGTTTCTTATTTATAAACAATAAATACGTATCAGTTTATCTCCACTGAATTAATGTTTGGATCTTATGTTCCACTTCCCCATTATTCGCACTAATAATGAGACGAATAGTGTGACCCATGCACTTCAAATTTATTCTCATTCCTAAAATTTTTACGTGTTGTCAAGGTCATACGAAATTGAGGCCCCAATATACGAATAGATAAATGCACTTTAATAACAGCTGATTACGATGAAGATTTGAAATTTTTAAGCCATTTTTTTTTTACTTTCTTGTATGAAGCAAAGAAAGTACAGTAATCGCGAAAAATTTCGGGTATCACATTTTAACGAAAATATCTGTTTTGACCGGTCTCGAATCCAACTTAACGATGTTTTTGGGTTACATTCGTAAGGACGGACGGAATAAAGGACTCTTTTATAAAAAAATAGATTGTAAAATGAATTTAAAATAAATTCAGAAGAGATTTTTCGTGATGTCTGTACGTCTGTATGTAAGATACAAACGTGCATACGTATGTATCTCTCATAACTCGAAAAATACAATTTTGTATGTGGGGCTGCTGTAACATGTACTTGTGCTTCTCACTTGTACGTTGTCTTCGGCCGCACAATCTGCACGCAATAGTCGTAGAATTATCAACAATTAAAAAGTCTAAGTGTCTACTAAGCTAATGAAGCCACGATTTGTTTCTTTACATTTGAAACTCTTAAGGGCCGTTCTCACTGGGGTTTATCTGAGTTAACGCAGATAACCGACGTAGTCGACCTATCTCCAAAACGTTTTCCCATAGGGCAGCCAGTTGAAAAATCAAAACTGCAGGCTTATCGGAGCTAGTCGACACATGGAACTGGCTCCGTTAGCTCAGATAATCCCCAGTGTGAATGGACATTTAGTATAATAATGAATTAGCACCAGTTTCAAGGCTTTTTTGCCGAGTATAATCAAAACTGAACATTCAATTTTGTGCACCGGAATTTCTGTCTTCCTGCCCGCTGGTCGATTTGCTTGTTTTCTCCTATAAACTCTAATTTTAATTGCAAAAATTGTGTTTTTTATTTGTTTTTAGCTGTATTTGGTGTTTTAAATTTTTTTGCATTTTACAATTTTTAATGAAGATGTTTTTATGTATTTTGCCTTGTCGCGAAATGATAACTGAATTAATTGAACGAGAAATATATATCTAATGAAATTCGGGGAAATAAATTTAAACGAAATGCAGCAAAAAACGTGTGAAATTTAATAAGCTGTATTAAGAAGTCATGTGGATCAGATATTTTATTACATTGCAAACATGACAATCTGATATAAGTACCATGCTGGATTTTAGGAACTGGATTTATAACGCCAGTCTCTATTATTAAATAAGAAAATATCTGTAGAGTTTGAATGGAATCGTGGTATGGTGTGGTGTGTATGTTCCTCGCATTATAGAAAAATAGCGGCATCTACAACCACCATATTTTGGACACACATGATCCTTCCTCCGGATATATTCTACCCAAACCCGAATTTTGAACTTTCAATTGGTTGAACCAGACTTCCGTCGATAGCAAAACAAATTAAATGTAGGTGTTCGACATTCTGTACGATTTACAAATGGCACATTTTGGTAATACATCGAAATTATTACTTTTTCGCTGTCGAAAAATTATAAATATTGAACTAGCAAATATCAGCATTCAGCAATGTGAATGTTGTTTTGAAAATCTATGTGTGATCTAAAATTATCCATTAAACATAATTGCAGATTTGTTTGCGAGCACCATTTGGTAATTTTTACTTCTATAAATCTAAGGTGATATCGGCGAAATGTCGTGTCATATTTTATTTCACATGTTCAAGGTATTAATTTTTTTATGATATCAGGAAAGTTTACAATGTATTTTATATCAGTATATCTGAATTACAATATTTTCTCGCTGAAGTTAATGTGAAAAATTAGAAATCAGTTGTTTAAAATTTAAAGAATGCAAATAATTGCACATTGCCTGTGGAATCTGTATTTAGGAGAAATTGGATTCTGTGTATTGCCAATTCCATCTCCATTTGTTATGGACTAGACGGATGATATTTTGAATGGCATACGTTTCGGCATATCAATCATCATGTTACGTGATAATCTGTGCAGGTTATCAGAAACAGTCTAATCACCATTTGCTCGATATCCTGCACGATTTCTCGAACATACTTCTTAGAAATTTTGAAATGTGCCTTTCATGCATTATGACTCCTTTCATCATAAAACCACAAGACTTATTTGTTAAAACAGTTGTTCATCTATTTAATTACTCAGTATTCAATCTTAGAACTAACGCAATTGATATTGATTCCCGTTTTGTAAAGATATGAAATGCACGATTTTTCAGTTGCAGAGAAACAAAAAGAGGGCCGTATTTCTTTGTCCCCTTCTTTTTCTTCTTCTTCCAGAATCTGAACGTAAGAGTATTTAACAACGGCGAACTAGAAAAATAATTAAAAAAATTTAGAGAATATAAACCAGAAATTAAAAAAAAAAGTTTGTTCTGTTCTCTTGTAAGGCAGAATGCGCGTGTGGTCACGCTTGGGTCTTTGCAACACGCCTAAAGCGACGGCCTGGGATCATAATTACAAAGCACGGCGCAAATCGTGGCTGCGTCCCGTGGAACATCCCTAAGACTTTCTGGCCGTGTGCTTCCTATCTCCCTCCCCCCCCCAGAATTTTTAATCTTGTTCCCCCATCTTTTTTACCTCTCTTGAACGTGTTGTATGGCCTCTTCCCTCCAGGCGACCCCCTTCTTCTATTTTTTTTTTACACAGCATCACCGAAACGCCTCCAATTAGTCTTTCACCGTACTGTTTGTGAGATTTCTGTTTTATGAATGAAGATAGTTCGGACAAGTTCGGCAGGTTGCAAAGATATTGCCTTGTTAGCGTTATTTCTTGCCGGATTTCCTCTTCTTCTTTTCTGCAACTTAGTTCAAATTTACGAAGCTCCAGTGCACAAAATGTTACATACGATATTTTGCGATGAGTAACTAAAGCAAAATTCAATTTAGAGTTTGTTATAAATAATGCATAAGGCAAACTGTAAAATGACTCTTGTTTTTAAACAAAGAGTTTATTGCACAGAACAACCTTTGACCTTTGGTGTTTTTATTGCTTATGGGATGTGACATTAGGAACTACACGGGTTATAAGAAAAGTAAACAGAATTATAAATCAAGCAAACAATGAGTTTATTGGTCAAGGGAGGAATTAAGGAAGGAATTATTAAGGAAGGGAATAAGTCTTTATTTTTATTATTTTCTAATACTGCGGTGGCCAACCAGTTGATCGCGAGCTACCGGTAGCTCATAAAGGCAATTCTTGTAATACAGAACGTATTATAAAATTTTAAAAATACAAGTTCGTAAAAATCATAAAAGCTTTCGTAAATTTTGCAAATTCCATAATAAACACAGGTAGCGGCAACACTGCAGTGAGCGATCTCTCTGACGTCGCCGTGCTAGAATCGGTTAGAACTCGGACAGTCGACAAAAATAAAGATGCAATCGAAGCGTCATGCTGCATAGCAAATGGAGAAACTTCATGAAGCTATGGAAATGATAAAATGATGATGTTTTTAGAAGCTGCATATTCGTTATTTGACAACTTCAGAAATAAAGACGAGATAGCTTCAGCTATAAAATCTATGAAACTTTTTGCTAATACGGTGATGAAACGAGTAAAAGTAACGGGCAATGATGTTTTTTTTACAGTTAAGAACTGACTAAGATAACTGTATTTATTTTAACTGCAACTGGATGAATCAGCAGCTGTGGTTTACACTTCACAGATGGCCGTGTTTGTCAGGATGATTTTTAGTGATTTTACGATTAAATAAGATTTTTTATGTTTATTCCACTGCAAGAACATACTCAAAAATAGTATTTCTTCCAATAATACTTACAATAGTATTTCCAATTCTCAAAAATAGCATTTAGAGGCCGACAAGCACCGTTCCCAAGCAGACCGGCTGTCCCGCCGGAGAAGAAAAAAGTGTCGAAAATGGTAGGACAACGAGAGAGCTCCAGCTGTGGTAGATTGTGATAAGGGCCTGGTGGCATTATGTTTTAAAGATGAAAGTTTTCCGCAATATCTCTGTTACCACTGATTATCCATCAGCAAGCATTATGTGGAAATTTTCTAAATCTAAACAACCTTATGAAATTGTTAGTAAAAACGAACAAGATTAGAGCTCAAGCGTTGCAAAGAAGATTATTGAAAACCTTGGCCAATGAAACTGACTGTCAATGAGGGGAGCTACTTTTTCACTCTGAAGTCCGATATTAAGTAGAGAATTAGTGCTTAAACGCTTTAATGATGTTCTGCCTGGTTATAATTCAATTTTTCAAACTACGCGTTGATTTCGGAACTGGAACATTTAATCTGGTTTGGGTTTTCTTGTGGATATTACGGAAAATAAATGAACTTAATTTCCAGCTTCAGGGAGAGACAAAGAACTAGCGAAAAGGCTTCTCATATAAAAGGATTTATCAAAGAGCTTGAGTTTTGGGAACAAACCCTAATCAACCGCGATGCCAATCATTTTCTTATTCTTTCTGAAAAAATATTTCAAAATCCATTGGGACCCTATGACAGTAAATATCATGAGGAAATAGTATCTAACTTGAAGGATAACTTCAACAATCTTTTTAAGGATTTCAACGAAATGGCTTCAGTAGCGGAATTTGTTGTTCAACAGTTTGCAACCTGTATTATGCAGAACTTTGATGAAGACATCGCTGCAACAAAAATGGAAGTGATTGCGTTTCAAAGTACCTTAAAATCATTAGTATCAAGTACAAAATATATCTGACCTACAGTAAGTAAAGGCAAATATTCAGTTCTATGTCGTGTTGCCTTGAAAGTGAAATGGTTATTTAGTTCAACCTATTTCTGTGAATCTTCTTTCTTTACTATGAAGTTTATTAAGAACAAATACGGCAATCGACTTACAGATAACATCTGGATAATTGCAGTCGAATGGCTGTATGAAACTGTACTGCAAACATTAAAAAAAATTATCCATGAATCTGAGCGTCAGTCGCCTCATTGAACATGCACGTTTTATCTACACATGTTTTTGCTTAAAACAGTGCATTTCTTTTTTGTTATTTTTATACACTTTATTAAATTGTATGTGACATATCATTGTAGTTGCATACAATTTTTTTAAATTTTTAAAATATCTGCGATTGGTAGATATAGATGTAGTTATGTAGTATGTATTAGAAATATTAGTTATTCTGTTATTAGTTTATTACTAGCATGTTAAAGTTAATTAGTGAAATAAATACGTGTATGTTGAATACAACTGTGCATCATTTCATTTAAGTTGGCTTATGTCGCTTTCGACTAGGCAGCTCGCTGTTTATTCCAAAATTATCAAAGCAGCTCAACACATTGAAAGGGTTGGCGACCACTGCTCTAATATGATGGGGTAGTTTCTTTGATTAATTTCAATATGATGGGGTAGTTTCTTTGATTAATTTCTTCAAGTAAAAGAAAAAAAGGTGTTCGTGTAATTAAAGAAAATTTTTGTTTTTGAAAGGAGAGAAGATGCATTTTATTTTCAGAGAAATTCCTCAACTTTTAGATCAGAATTTATTCTTCGTGTAATTCTTTACGTATGCTTTATGGTTTTATCGTAAAAAATATCACTGTATGATATTATCAATTTAGTGTAAATAAGGACAGAACGATAGAGATGGACCCCCGTCCTGGAGTCTGCCTTATCGGGGTGAGAATGTCCACGCTCCAGAAACCCCTTCATCGGCGACGCAGACCCCACAGTCCCTGCCCGGCTTTATACGTCGATTGGCAAGACTTTAAACATCGCTTAGTACAAGAAGAAAAACGCTAAGACAACTTTGCCGCAGGGCACTACTCCTTTGGCTCCGTTCGACTAATTGGTGCCGTACCTCTCTTCGTCAGTCCCCGTCACAGAAACTGTGAGATCCAAATCACCGACGACTAGGTCGGTGATCTCCAATCTAGCTCCACCACAGCAAGAGGAACAGACACGACAGTACCAGTACGGTCCCTGCCAAGCCTGAACCAACCTGAGAATAAACTCGGGTTCTAGTCCTGTGAAGACAATTAATTTTTCTCCGTGGTTGAGACTGCCTAAGTACAGATCCTAGCCAGTACTTCCCAGGAATTCTCCTGAATCAACCCCCGGGGGGGGGATGTAAATAAGGACAATCTGAATCTTCTTTCTTGAAATCCATTTAAGATTTGTGAAACGATGACTCATGTATTTGAGGGTTCAAGCTGGTCAGAAGTTTGGGTATAGATAATCAAAAGGCATTAATAATTGAGAAAATCAGCCAATGTATGCTTTGGATACATGAAACTGCATCTGAATGAGATACACTAATGATTTGAATTATTGTTATTGCTGCTTTTGTACTGGTTCGTAATAGATTAAATGCACACAGAAGCGATGATGAATTGATAAAATTTACTTTATCAAAAAAAAAAAATTTACAGTTCTGGAACTTTCCACAAAAATACTCTTCTCAATATCACAGACTACAGTCATTAGTTATCCTACAAGCTACTAAGAATGTTAAACATAATGTTAAACATAATGAAAAACGCATCTAAGAGGCGAAGCTCTTACGGATATCTCAATTATCCGAAGTTGCTCTGAACTAACAACAGAGAAACTTATGCCCTCCCCTATCTTATATAGTTTTCTCCTGTCTGCCGAGATATCTCTAGTACCTTCCACTTCTCAAAACTACTGAAAGGTATATGAAGGCCGGATACAATTATAGTTACATATAAGTATGAATTAAATTTATTTAAGCACCATAACAATTGCAGATATATATACACTGGATCAAAATATCGCCAAGTTTAGCGACTTTTGGCGATTTCTCTTTAAATTTGGCTACAAAAAATAGTCGCCAAAACTGTTACTTATCTTGCTAAACTGGCGATATCTCGCCAGTTTAGCAAGATAGCTATTTACTCAGTGTAAAATAGATTTGCCCTGTAATCTTATTTTTTCGGCAGAGCATCATCTCTTTCAAGCATTTCACGTTACATTATGAAAAAAAAAAAAAAAAAAAATGCAATTTCAAATCGTCGTGTATGCATCGTGAGGTGGGTTCTAGATAGATTTTACATGAATGTGATGCAATGTGGGAATTTTGATATAACATACGTATTGTTTAGAAGAGCACATTGTTAAAACACGAACAAAAACAACTATATTTTACATAAAGTTGATAACATAATACTCCTCTGGCATACAGTGTGCAACATCTATTCTAGTAACATTCTCTTCTAGTTCTATAATATTGACTTTGCGTCACGTGAGAGACAGAGGCAAAAACGCGCGCCGTTCGTCTAAAGTGCCCATGCATAGTGTTTATCAAATCATCACATAGATATAATTTCACTAAAGTTATTTACGTATTTATAAAATCCTTAAAATTATGTTGAAAACCCGTTAAATGTGTTAACGCTCTTAGGAAAGCATTTTTTCAGCTCAAAGATCTACACTCACGTTTGTGAAAATTGCAACATCATGAAGGACTTACGCGAGTGAGCTGAAATTTTCAGGAAATGCAAAGTAGCGCATGATATGCAAATGATTAGAATTGCAAATCCGTAGCGCATGCGTATGCTGAGCAGCGTCCTCTGAACGGCTGATGGATCCGAATAAATAGACGGCTGTAGCGAGGCGTGTATGGTTATCGGTGGTTATCTGCTAGTGGTAAACGTTAACTCAATCTGTACTTATGCCTCGTCGACGAAAGAGAGCGAGATTTGAACAACTTACAGAGTTTGAACGAGGGAGAATCATCGGCCTTCGTGAAGCTGGATTGTCGTATCGTGCAGTAGCCTCTCGTGTGCAGCGTAACAGCAGCACAGTGATGCGCGTTTGGAAGCAGTGGACGGACGAGTGTCGGACAACTCGGAAATCCGGGAGTGGACCCCGAAATGTGACGTCAGCTCGCGATGATAGACACCTGGTCCGCATGGCGCGGACGGACCGTACAGCTTCCTCTAGACAATTGGCAGCACTGTGGTCAATAGCTACAGGTGTTTCATTGTGTGCTTCATCAATTCGTAGACGTCTGCTGCAGTGTGGACTGCGCGCACGGACTCCTTTATACAGGATCCCCCTAACGCACGACCATCGCCGCCTGCGGCTACAATGGGCCAATCAGCATAGAGACTGGCGTGCTGATTGGCAGCATGTCGTGTTTTCTGACGAATCCCGCTTTAATTTGTGGTACCATGATGGCCGCATTCGTGTCAGACGCTATGCCGGTGAACGCCACCTTCCGGAGTGCATTATCGAACGCCACAGTGGACGAACACCCGGAGTTATGGTCTGGGGCGCCATAGCATATCATAGACGATCTCAATTGCTACGAATTGTGGGCAATCTGAACAGCAACCGGTATATCCGTGAAGTTCTACAGCCCGAAGCTGTTCCCTTCCTTCAAAGCTTGCCAGGCGCTGTATTTCAACAGGACAATGCCCGCCCTCATACTGCTCGGATTGTTAAATCCTTCTTTGCAGCGCAGCAGGTACAGCTTCTTCCTTGGCCTGCGTGTTCCCCGGATATGTCGCCAATTGAACATGTGTGGGATGTCATTGGTCGGCGTCTTGCTCGTGATCCTCGTCCTGTTGCGTCTGCAGACGAACTTTGGGTACGCGTACAAACGATATGGAATGCTCTTCCTCAGTCAGACATTCAAACTTTGTTTGACTCCATGCCACGTCGTGTAGCAGCACTTATTGCGGCGCGTGGTGGCCACACAAAATACTGATTCTGATCTCTTGTTCTTGTTTGTTTGCTTTGAACATTTAATCATTTATTTGTACCACTACCACTCAACTGTGTATTAAATTGCATTCAATTATGACGATTCCTTCTTGGTGTTGCAATTTTCACAAACGTGAGTGTATATCAGAAAAACAAAGAAAATGGGAAAAAATCACTATTGAATATGGATAGACTTTAAATGAAGCGTAGTATTTTGTTTCAGAATCCCTATTATGGCAATTTCAGATTTTATATTTTCGATCAATTATAGAAAATTAAATATAAATGTGTGCTTTTTGCATTTGAAGTATGAAACTCCTGACTGCCCCCCCCCAAAAAAAACAGTCTGCCTCCAAGTCTCCCCCCTTCCGTTTCAAGTTTAAATTCAGCTTTTTTCTTATACTTTTCCTATTTTCAAGACGTTTCCTTTATTTGATACTCGTCTGTACTCATACGGTTTTCTAAACACTTTACTCAAATCCAGTTTTAAATTTAAAAAAAGGCATTTACTAGCAAAAAAGTGAGCAAAATTTTGTTATCTTATGTAGATTAGAAAAACGGCAGTGACAAAAAGTATTCCTGCTTTTTTTAACCCAAAAAGGACATTAGTTCCAAACGGGATACGAGTATTTGTCTCGAAACGGCATTTTGCGCTGACTAAACATGGCGTATCGCTTTTAAAATTGTTTCCATTAAATATTATCGCCCTGCGTTATATTTAAACAAATTAAAATTCTGAAACCTTTCAGATTTTATTATTTAGTAGGGTATGGCTTTAGTTTCTTTTAGTCCAAAGGAACAATTTGCTCAGAAGGACTATTAATTTCGTTTTCACATTTTGCGTTGATTCACTAAAAGTGTTGTTTGACTTTTCAAATTGTTGCCACAAAATATTACCGCCCTGTATTATACTTAAAGAAATTAAACAATGAAGAATCTGTATAAATGCATGTATGTCTCTCGCATTGCGATAAAACAACGGTACCTAGAGTCATCAAATTTTGAGTATTGAACGTTTCCATCGGAATATGGACATTTGGAAGCCCAAATTTGAAATTTCGAATTTGTTTTATTATCGATTTCATATTTTGTAAAACTTTAACGAATTTTTTATGAACAAACTCAAACGATTTAAAAGCGAGCAATGGCAACACTCTACTGGGAACAAAAATCTTTGTTATCTAAAGCGCGCGCAACTGTGTATCAGAAATTCTAAAGATAGACTCATTTTTAAAATTATATTGCGATATTGCTGTTGAACTGAATTTTATGGTTCAAGTGCGAAGAATATGATATTTAATAAATAAAGGTACCACACAAAACGGTAAAAAAAACGCCTCTTTGGACGTAATTTAAAATCTGAAACCTTTCAGTTTTTTTTCTTTTTTTTTCAGTCCAAAGGGGTTTGAAGGACTATTGTTTTCGTTTTGCGATTTTGCGTCGGAAACATTAAATGTCGATTCACTTTTCAAACTGTTGCCATGAAATATTGCAGCCCTGCATTATAGTTAAAGAAATCAAATAATGAAGAATCTGCATAAATGTACGTATGTTTCTCGCATTGTGATAAAACAACGGTACCTAGAGCCGTCGAATTTTGAACGACGTAATCCTGCTGCAAATACGGGCATCTGGAAGCCGAAATTTGGAATTTCTTTTATTATCGATTTCATATTTTGTAAAACGTTAACCAATTTTGATTAACAAATTCAAGGATTTCAAAGCGCGCAAGACAACTTTGTGCAGAAAAAACATTTTTCTCTCCAACGCTTGAGACTTTGTATAGGAAATTCTAAACATATGCTCAGTTTAAAATTATTTTGCGGTATTGTTCTTTAACTGAATTTTATAGTTTAAGGGCGAAGAACATGATATTTAATAAATAAAGATAACACACAAAATGTTTAAAAACGTTTAAGAACCTTTGGACATAATTTAAAATCTGAAACATTTCCATTTTTTTTTCTACCATGCTTAAAGGCCAAGTGCATGTAGTGCGCGTGCGCTCAATTAAGCGAGTTGGAATCAGGAAACGTCTTTCGTAGTACAGTTTTTATGAGCATGACTATAGCATCAATCGCGATGTAGCTGAACTTCATTTGTATTTCTCAACACAAAATACCAATATTTTTAGGATTTCTGTTAATTTTTCTGACAATTTACGTTTTTACTTCCTTGCAGGAAGCAAGTATTGCAATCCCAAAAAAATTCGGGTATCATATTTCAACGGAAATATACATTTTGACCGTTCTCCATTCCATCTGAACGATGTTTTTTCATGGCTTCTGTACGTATGGACAGAATAAAGGGCGTTTTTTTTCCAAAACAAATTGTAAAATGTATATACAGTAGAATCAAAAGAGGTTTTCGTGACATCTGTACGTTTGTACCTCAAAACCGAGTAGCCTCAGAACGTTGAAATGTTGTATATGGAACTGTTATAACATTTATAACATGTAGTTGTGCAGCTCCCTCTTTAACTACAATTGGCTGAACCAAATGTGTATATGTATACCCACTCTGTTACCTGGCTGGGTGAGCTCAGTTTTTTTATTCTTATATGTTGGTAAATTGTAGACTTTTTTGCTTTAAAAGTGATTGCATTATGCTATTCTTATGTTCCGGCTAAGGTTTTTATGCCTTTAGATAATTTGTAAGTAACAGTTGTAGAATTATCAACAAAAGTTTCAGTGGTGCTAAGCCTAACGAGGTCGAAATTTGTTTACATTTAAATCTTTTAATTGAAGAATGAATTAAGTAAGTTTGTGCTCCAACTTCACTGTCTTTTTCACTAGTAGTACGAAATGTAAACTTAATTTTGTACTTCGAAAAGTATGTTTTCCTGCCCGCTGATCGAATTGCTTGTTTTTGCATAGGAATTCTTAATTTCAATTATGAAATAAAATTAACTGTTTTTAACTTTATTTGGTGTTTTATGTCTTTCTGTATTTTACAATTTTTAATGAAGATGTTTTGAGTTTTATGTAGATTTTGCATGCCGCAAAGAACGAACTAAATTAATTGAACGAGAAATATCTGTAATGAAATTCGAGGAAATAAGTTTAAATGAAATGCAGCAAAATGCGTGTATAATTTAATAGGTCATTTAAGAAAGATTAAGATTATTTCTTCACATCTTTCTGTAGTTACGTAATACAAAATATCAAATTGTTTGCTTGTTGCTATAATCTAAACTACAAACTTCGTCCTTATCATAGATAGACATTTTGCTTAACTATTATGAATTTGTTGGAAATAGTCAACAAATCTTCATCAGTCGCTGTAACTAATAATTTGAAAATTAATTCGCCAAAATTCTAAGAATTTAAATAGGCTAAGTGTAAAAACATCTTTGGATGTAATTATATTACCCTTT
The DNA here is from genome assembly GCA_000611955.2 of Stegodyphus mimosarum. Taxonomy (NCBI): domain Eukaryota; kingdom Metazoa; phylum Arthropoda; class Arachnida; order Araneae; family Eresidae; genus Stegodyphus; species Stegodyphus mimosarum. The sequence goes on from KK122427.1 coordinate 283,815, forward strand.
AAAAGGACAATAACGCTCAGATATGCCGGATAGACTAACAGGAGGTCACAGTGATAACCCTTTTGCTTTGTAACATAGTTCTAAAGAGCAGTTTGGATTAGCATTCTGTCTCTTCGGGTTTTCCAAAAATACACTATCTTCTTGGAATATTTTGTTTTTTTGTTAATAATTAACCTTGCGGGGTATAACTTGCAAACATATTACAAGAAACAAGATGAAATGTGATACAAGAAACGTTAGAAAATTTAAACTTAAATATATCCTTGTGTTATTGTGAATTATTCTAAGAAATATACTTTTGCTTTGAAGAACTCTTATTAAATTTACTTCTTTTTTTTTCCTAAACTGTGTTTATTTATCTAATGCATCTGGACTCATTAAACGCCAAAATACTGTAGCTTACTTAGAAATATGTCATAACGCGTAATTAAGTGAGGGTTACATCCGTGTTTTAAAATAGAAATCACTCGTTCTTTCAAGAAGCGGAGGTAACTGACAGTTTCATTTCTTGGTTACGAAATCGTCTCGCCGAAGACTGATTACTACGTTAATGATTCAGTCGTGCAGACCAAAATTGGCATTGCTTGTAGTACAGCTCAAAAGGTGTCACAAAATGAATGATAAGAAGCATTTATTAAATGACAGCCATTGGTAATTTCATTGTGGTTTGATTTTGCGTCTTACTTCCCGCTTCGCATTTTGACAATTAAACATAGATGGAAGCTTTTGCAACTATATTTTTTTATTGATTGTTTTTAAGTGTTTTTCTGCAAGCAACCATAATTGCCCTGGCGAAGTTAAAGAACTTACCAACAGGTTACTTTCCCACAACAATTACGGCTGTTTAACATAAACTCTTTTATCTAAGGGTACAAAAACTTGCTGATTGATCTTACCTTAGCCTATTTCGAGAAATCATTTATCATATATGTTGCTTTTCTCGCCTTGTTTCCTTTACTTGTTTCTGGATCGTGGTGTTACTTAAAGAAAATGAATCCTTGAAACTCCTGTCATTTAAATATCAATTCTGTTATTTGTGTGCTTTAATCCGTAAATTATCTAGATCGTTTTCACGGTTTTCACACTTAATAGATAAGAGAAATGACCGATGGTTTTTTTGCACTAACTTGTAGTATTGAAACTGTCTAAAATTCAAAGTAGAACATGTTCAATTTTCTTAACATTAAACGTTCTCTCATTCAAATTCACGCAAAACGGAAACTATATGAAATCTGTGTTTCCTTAATTTAAAATCCATTGAAAAGTTTAGAAGGATAAGCACAAAATATTAGAAAAATTTTGTCCAAATAGAAGTAAATGGACTATTTAATTTGAAAAACTGCGGTAGACCATCGAATCGTTTTCCATATGCATCTTTTTGAAATACTGATTCTTCCTTATCAGACATTTGTGGTGGTTGTAATTACATTCCTGGAAAATAAGCCTTTTTTATATTTGCTTTAGTCTGAGGGATATTTACTTCATTCTTTTAAGAATATGTCTTCTAGATTTTAAATTAACATTTATTGATATCATGAGATGTATAATTAGAAATATTCAATAGTTTTATAAAATAACCCCAGCTGTACTCACCATTACATACATATATAAAATCATTATATACTTTTTCTTTTTTATGATGAATGTTTTAGGCAGCTGACAGCATGGGTCGCTACTTTTTTTTTAAAGAAATAATATAGCTAATATAAAAATACGTTTGGAAACTTCTAACAGTCTATCGGAATTTTTAAAGATATGCCGTTTTTAAATATTTTGTAATTTTGCTGTTGAAGTGAATTTTATTTCGCGTAAGAGCGAAAAACATGATACTTTATAAATAAAGTTAGCATTCAAAAAGTTAATAATGACAAAACAAAATTGTTGTCAATTTTACTAAGGGAATTTTGATATGATGAACTGAGAAAGGCCAGAAAAAAATGTATAAATGTGTGCCAACACTAACACCGCTTCGAAAATTCTAAACGTATAGCTATGTAGCTTTTAAAAAATTTAGTGATTTTTGTTGTTGAGCTGTATATGGCGTAAGTGCGAGGAAACAATGCTCAATAATAAAGTTAAAAAGACAAAAAAGGACGAGTTTTAGCAGGTGCGAGTGCAAGAGCAAGCTGGTAGACTAGGAGCTAAGCGAGAGCGTAAAAATCGTTAGCAAAACGATTTATGCGACAGTTAGAATTTGAAACCTTTCGAATTTCTTTAACAGAAATTTTTATTTTAATATTAAACATACTCCTTCTTTTTTATTCATACGAATAAAAATCAAATGTAAAAAATTCATCTAACACTATAGTGTCAATATTTAATGTATGGTAACGGAGGTTAATAACTATTACGAAACAAGACTGTGTTCCCCATACATTTATTAGAAAGAAAATGTAATATTATAAGTTTTTTTTCAAAGCTTTGAGTTTGCATATAAATTTACGAGATTTAATTTATTACAGGGTTACTGTTTAAGTGTCTGTTGCTTTAGACTTACACATTTTCATTTTTCTATTTAAATTTTTTAGTCAAATGTTCGTGTTTTTATGATTATCTAATGTTTCTGGTTTAAATCAGAACTACAGTATACGTATTCATACAAATATTCGTGGTTTTAGGGATGCCATATAAACATTTTTATTGAATTTAAGGTTAAATGTAAACCTATTTATATCTAATTCTTTACAGAGAACCTTCTGCGCATACGTTTTCTAATTCATACTGAATTTATTATATGCATGCGCAGAAAACGATTAATAAAAGTAGAGGCCAAGAGCAAAACCACTTGAAGAGTACCCTTATGTGTGTATGTGTTTTTTTTTCAACGTAACATATATCATTGATGAACATTCACATAGTGTTTCGTCAAATAACCTAATGATTCAATATTTTCCCCTTAAAATTATTTTAAAAAATTGTTTTCATGGTTGCAATTTATTAATGTGCTGAATAAAATATTTATTTCAGATCAAGATCTTAATTTTTTGAAATTAAGGTTAGGTTAATTGATTAAGGAAAAGCACATAAGAACTGTATGCTTTGAACTGGGAAATAGAAAAAAAATCTAGTGTAAACATTCAATCAATTCAGTTCTCACTTCGCGACTAGGCAAAAATACATAAAAACTCAAAACATCTTCATTTTTTTAAAAATTAAATTAGGGTTCCTAAGCAAAAAAAAAAAAAATCTAAATAATTTCAGGTTTTACACTACTCCCAAAGAGGCGTTTCTTAACGTTTTCTGTGTTACCTTTATTTATTAAATATCATTTCTTCGAACTTAAACGATAAAATCCAATTCAACAGCAATATCGCAAAATAATTTTAAAATGAGCATTTTTTTATAATTTCCGATGCACAGTTCCGAGCTTTAGATAAAAAAGTTTTTTTTTCGTAGAGTGCTGCCATTGCTCGTTTTTAAATCGTTTGAGTTTGTTCATCAAAAATTCGTTTAAGTTTTACGAAATATAAAAGAGATAATAAAACAAATTCCAAATTCGGACTTTCAGATGCGCATATTCGGGTGGAAACGTACGTTATTCAAAATTGGATCGCTCCAAGTACCGTTGTTTTATCACATTTGGAGAAATATATATATACACTCACGTTTGTGAAAATTGCAACACCAAGAAGGAATCGTCATAATTGAATGCAATTTAATACACAGTTGAGTGGTAGTGGTACAAATAAATGATTAAATGTTCAAAGCAAACAAACAAGAACAAGAGATCAGAATCAGTATTTTGTGTGGCCACCACGCGCCGCAATAAGTGCTGCTACACGACGTGGCATGGAGTCAAACAAAGTTTGAATGTCTGACTGAGGAAGAGCATTCCATATCGTTTGTACGCGTACCCAAAGTTCGTCTGCAGACGCAACAGGACGAGGATCACGAGCAAGACGCCGACCAATGACATCCCACACATGTTCAATTGGCGACATATCCGGGGAACACGCAGGCCAAGGAAGAAGCTGTACCTGCTGCGCTGCAAAGAAGGATTTAACAATCCGAGCAGTATGAGGGCGGGCATTGTCCTGTTGAAATACAGCGCCTGGCAAGCTTTGAAGGAAGGGAACAGCTTCGGGCTGTAGAACTTCACGGATATACCGGTTGCTGTTCAGATTGCCCACAATTCGTAGCAATTGAGATCGTCTATGATATGCTATGGCGCCCCAGACCATAACTCCGGGTGTTCGTCCACTGTGGCGTTCGATAATGCACTCCGGAAGGTGGCGTTCACCGGCATAGCGTCTGACACGAATGCGGCCATCATGGTACCACAAATTAAAGCGGGATTCGTCAGAAAACACGACATGCTGCCAATCAGCACGCCAGTCTCTATGCTGATTGGCCCATTGTAGCCGCAGGCGGCGATGGTCGTGCGTTAGGGGGATCCTGTATAAAGGAGTCCGTGCGCGCAGTCCACACTGCAGCAGACGTCTACGAATTGATGAAGCACACAATGAAACACCTGTAGCTATTGACCACAGTGCTGCCAATTGTCTAGAGGAAGCTGTACGGTCCGTCCGCGCCATGCGGACCAGGTGTCTATCATCGCGAGCTGACGTCACATTTCGGGGTCCACTCCCGGATTTCCGAGTTGTCCGACACTCGTCCGTCCACTGCTTCCAAACGCGCATCACTGTGCTGCTGTTACGCTGCACACGAGAGGCTACTGCACGATACGACAATCCAGCTTCACGAAGGCCGATGATTCTCCCTCGTTCAAACTCTGTAAGTTGTTCAAATCTCGCTCTCTTTCGTCGACGAGGCATAAGTACAGATTGAGTTAACGTTTACCACTAGCAGATAACCACCGATAACCATACACGCCTCGCTACAGCCGTCTATTTATTCGGATCCATCAGCCGTTCAGAGGGCGCTGCTCAGCATACGCATGCGCTACGGATTTGCAATTCTAATCATTTGCATATCATGCGCTACTTTGCATTTCCTGAAAATTTCAGCTCACTCGCGTAAGTCCTTCATGGTGTTGCAATTTTCACAAACGTGAGTGTATTTATGCAGATTCTTCATCATTTAATTTCTTTAAATGTAATACAATGCTGCAATATTTTTGTGACAACAGTTTGAAAAGTGATTTAGACTTTTAATGTTTCCAACGCAAAATCGCAAAACGTGCTGAAGATAATTTTTTTTCCCCGTACAACGTTGTCATTGCTCACTTTGAAATCGTTAAGGTTCTCAATAAAAAAAATTCGTTAAAGTGTTACAAAATATTTAATCGATAATAAAACAAATTCCAAAGTTGGGCTTTCAGATGCCCATATTGAGAGGAGGATTACGTTATTCAAAATTGAATGGCTCTAGTTACCGTTGTTTTATCACAGTGCGAGAAACATACATACACTTATGCAGATTCTTCATTATTTAATTTCTTTAAATATAATACAGGGCTCTAATACTGGGTGGAAACAGTTTAAAAAGTGATACGCACATTAACAGTTATTCGACGCAAAATGCCAAAACGAAGTTAATAGCCCTTCTAAGCTAACGCTCTTTTGGGCTAATAAAAGCAGTTCGGCTAACGAAGAGGCTGACAGATCTCTTGGTGCACAAAATTGAAGTTTAACTTTTGGTCACACAGGGAAAAATGCACTCAAGTTGATGCACCAACTGTCTTAATTCACTATTCGACTAAGAGTTTCAAATGTAAACAAATGGCGGCTTGTTAGGCTTAGCGGCACATTCTTACATTGCTGATAATTCTACAGCTATACATGCAGGTTAACTAAGGCATAAATACCTAATTCGGAACATAAGTGCAAGCTTATTCAATCACTTTTAAAGCAAAAAATTCACAATTAGCCAACATATGAGAATAAAAAAAAACTGGACTCATCAAGCTAGGTAACAAAGTGATATGCGTTTGGGGGATCCAATTACAACGAAAATGAGAAGTGCACAACTATATGTTATAGCACTCTCATACACAAAATTTCAATGTTCTACGGCATTTGGTTTTCGAGTTATAAGCTATACATACATACGTACGTGCAAACATTACGAAAAAATCTCTTCTGAATCCATGTTGCAAGAAAGAATCTTTTATTCTGTCTGTACGTACAGATGTCACGTAAAACATCGTTCAAATGGATTCGAGAGGGGTCGAAATGGGTGTTTTCGTTGAAAAATGATACCCGAAATTTTGTGGGATCATAATACTTTATTAATACCTTCACTTTGTACAAGGAAGGGAAAAAGAGGCAAACTGACCGAAATTGGGAAAAAGAGAATCTTATGAATCCTAAATCGTTTTTATTTTGCCTCTAATTTTATAAAACCTGAGCATTCATACTCAGGTTTTATAAAAAGCATGAAAAATTGCGTAAAGTTGGGCACATGTTAGAGGGATTTGAGGGCCAGGGAAAGTGCTCCATCTTAGCATAAATCAGGTCCTTCTTGTGCATTTAAGAGCACGTTAATAAAAACGCTTATTGTTTATTTTCGTTATTTTCATATAGTTTTGTGATAGCTGACGGAATTTCTAAGTTACGATGACAGAAAATGAAATGAAAAACCAAAATTGTCAGCTGATGAAAAATAGTTACCTTTCGTAAGAAACAGAAATTCAAAAGGGCTTGCGAATAAATCATACGGTGTTGTCAAGTTCTAAAGAAATATATTCAAAACTAGTTTCACTTGATGTACAGATATAAGTCAAATGGGAAAATTAAAAAAAACTTGTCCGAAATTTTAAATAGGATAAGCTTATTTTCTTTAAAAAATGACAGATTGAGTTTGCATAGAATAGCGTAGTTGAATGTCGTAGGCCATATTTTATATCATTTGTCACGAGAAATGTCCTTTATGTCATTTCACTTCAATGCTCTAAATCGAGTCACATTAACGTTTAAACCAGAAGTGGGTCTTCATCGACGCTACGAATAGTTGAATTTTTTAAAAGGATTTGAGTAAAATAGACCAAATAAAGGAAAAATGTACAAAACTCGATAGGCCTCACAGCACAAAATTACTTGCGGCTAAATGCATCAGTAGGAGTAATTTCACCAGTGCCAAAATTAATTTTGATCATGATTGCAAGTTGAATTCGTCAAAAAGACAAATAAATAAATAAAATTTTATTTTCTATTTTAACGCAGGGAACTAAGCATATTTTTTTACATTATGTTACTTAAGTGGATCAAACCAGAAGATTTTTTCTAGACGTTGGGGCAATGTTAAGAGACTTAGCTATGCCTTCGGTTTCTATCTCTTCCGCCTACGCCCTTGATCATAATTGGATTGCAGCTTAAGTAGGGAACCATCATGTACTTTATTCATAAAAGAATAATTCAATTCAGTTCCATATTTGAATGGCATTCTAACAGGATTTCACATTTTTCACTTCTCCTGCTGACTCTACAAGTGTCACCTGAGCTAAAAGTGGTGGACGATAATTCTTAACCACCAGGATTTGGCGATTGTTCCCCTAATACCCAGTAGCCGTTTAAAAGGGGAGTATATAAGGTACTTTCTCCCTCTTTTGAATATGCCTTCGTGGTGTATTTGGAAGCACATTCGACGCGTATTTGAGAGATTCAGGGTTCGTGTCCCGGCCAGGGCACTGCGCAATTTTATAGCCGTCTCCTGCTTCAAAAAAAACCTAATAACTCTACAAACCTTGCTGTATCTAAGAGTCGAATATTCGATGTACGTGCAGAATGACAAAGCCCTTTCACTGAGTGCACTTTAGTCAACCGAGCCTTGTCATTTGTTGAAACACGAATTTCGAATGTTTGATGATTGGCATACCTGGCGCGTACTAACTTCGGTGTTCGGTATTCCTGGGTAGTAAAGATAATTTGAGTTCAATTCTGATTACAGTATTTAACTCCTTAATTGCAGTTTTTTATATCCTGAGATTTGATTCGAATGACCTACCATCAGGATTATTAGGAATTACCTTACGAGAAATTCGTACATTGTTATCATATTATAATTTAATTTCTCTAGACTGATTATTACAATATTATTTTAATCATCATTATATCTATAAAACATAATCATTTTCATATGATATAGTAATAATACAATCATAATATCATAATATAATCATAATATTATATAATATCATAATATGCTTCAACAGCAAAATTTATAATAGGATCAAATGTGTATTATTTTTTTCATATAGTATCCTATACTAATAAGAAAAGCATAAAATATTCACTTCCAGTTATCAAAATACATTTTAATGGAACGTAGAATAAATCAAAAATGTTTTTTGCTGACTGATGTAATAAATAAATGTAAGCTAAAGGATATGTAAGATAAAATTCTTAGCTTAATTTTTAATAGCCCTTTAAGTCACTTTTAATATTGTTATTTCCCGTTTTTGTTTTAAAAACAGTAATATGTTTATAATTAATCAGTTTTCTTATATAATGCTAATAACAAATGCATTTGAGAAAATGGCGAAAGAGAAATAGAAGTCTTTGTAAAAAATTTGCTGACCAACCAATACAAATAAAGCGGAATGATACCTAAATTGTTCTTAATCTAATATTAGTGTTGTAATCCTCGCGTTTTTCTTATGTTTCTGTAAGCTATTCAGATGTTGTTAAGCCTCCTTTCTTTCGCCGCTAATTATAATCTGTAAGTATAAGAAAAGTAAGCCAATAATTATGGAAAACCAGGTGGTTTTCTTCCCCCAATTCAGCTGTGTATGGTTTAAGATTATTTTGACAAAAATGAAGAAGTATTAAGAGACCTTGATTCTTTCCTTCGTCTGACAACTAGCTTTCAATATGAATTAAGTATTAATGTAACCATATTTTAACCATTGAATGCATATCCTGTACATGTGAACAAATTGCATAAGCTCTTGCCCGTATATTCTACGTTCAAAACAGTAAAATATCGAATGATCTGTACGACAACTGTAGACAACAAATATTTAATCTGATCAAGTTTTCTATGGTGTAATCTAAATCGTGTAACAGCTACATAACCTTTGAATATAAATGATGTACCATGAATGTTTTAACAGCACCCTAGGTCCGGACATAAGACGGGGCAACCAGCGACGACAGAGCTTGTGATGTCGTTTGCACCAGATAAGAGTAGCACCTGGGCACCACAAGGCCTTAGAAAGGCTTTGCTTATCTTACTATTATCACTCTGAAATTTTATTTATGCATTATTTGCAAGCTGTGTAATATCTGCAAGAGTGTTTGGAATAAATTATTAAAGCGGAATATTGAATTATAAATTTTGCATAAGATCAAAACTCATTTTCACCCTTGGATATTTTAATTTAATTTAATTTGTATTTTAATGCGATAATACACAATAATTCCTTCTGTTAATTTTCTTTTCTTAACACCATGGAATTTTCGGTTATAACCGAGAGTTTTCAAAAATCAAATTAGCGTTAAAAATAGATTTTTTAATGATCGTCTGTGCTGATAATTGAGAAAAAGTAGGCTAATGATACAAATGGGTTACATAAACAGGTTGATGCAAACTTCGAATGCACGGAAAATGAAAGAATAAAATGAAGCGAACTTCTGTTTGGAATGACAATATTTGAAGTATGGTGGACGGCATATAGATGGAGGTTTACGATGCACAGTAGCATTAAAGTTAGTTGGATATATTTCACATAATTAAGGAGGCAAGAAAATGAAGGAATAAGATATCCCAGGTCTAAAAGTGAACTATCAATGAAATTAATGTTTGAGAGAAATTAATGTTAATCTTCTTTATAACCATAAAAAAAGGAAAAGTATCGTCATCATAGAGGAAATAAACTGGAAAATTTAATAATTTAAAAAGATGGATTCATAATAATCCATATGGCCTTCAAAAGTAGGACTGAGAAGGCTTTCCATGGGCTAATCTCTCAGTCTGCCGGTAGTACTTACTTTGGGAAATAAAATACATTTGTTTCAGACGAAGTTGAGTTAGTGAAATTTATTCATCAATTTCAGAACAGGAGAAATGAAATTCTAGAAGCCTAGTTTCTAGATATTTAAGCGTAACTTCCACCAAAAATAGGTGAAAAATAATTTTACATCAAATGAAACAAGGGTAAAATTTCTAAAAGGGAAAAAAAATTTGAACATTCTGTTGAATTTTTTATGGTTTAAATGTTGTTGACTAGTACATCCAAAAATCTAGAAACTAAATTTAGCTAACGTATAAGAGCCAGTACCCAAATTTGATACGAAGGGACGGAATCGAACACCACTTGTATGCATTTTTGAAAGAACACATTGTTTGGCAAAGATCGCAATCGATGATATAAGCGTTTCTGAAAGGGAGTCGATTGGATTGGTGAAAATTTAATCTAAGTGTTTATATTTGGAAAATTCCAAGATTCTTAACGGATTCTACAGGGATCAAATTATATGGATCTTCATTTAAGAGTTTAACGACACTTTTGATGTAAGTGGTTATTTTGTCCGTTACCATTGTTCGGCCCACTTTGTGGTCTTTGAAATAATGATAGCTCAGTGAAAATGAATTTTGCGCAAAGTAGCTTTTTCTCTTGTGTTTATTCTTCATTGAAATATGGATTAACTGTGATTAATGTATTTGATTTATAAATATGTGTTTATATTTCAAATGTGTGTCTTAATTGAAATTAATGTTTGCTAATTTGCTTATATCAGTATCTGCAATATGTTTTATAGGGGCTAAGTAGAAAAACTTAATGCAGTTCTACCAAAATATTATAAGTTAAGCTACAGGTAAAAAAATGACTTCACAAATAGATACTTTTAATAATTAGATATCACACAGCGTACCCTTGAACCTTATTAGGAATATGGTAACTTTATGTTCAAATTGCTGCTCATTAACGCGGCATAACGACATCTGCCATTTATTATTATTTTATTACTAGGCTGTTTTACAAACCGGATTTTGGTGTATAGGAAACTGGAAGGAAGTTCTCCGCTCTCTAGTGTTTCATCTTAACCTCTTAGTGACGTACAGAGTGATGGGGAGTGGGTTTGGGATCCCAGTCATAGAGTTCAAATCGTGCCGCACCCCTCTGGACCAACCAGCTGATACGTCGGGCCTAACCCTGGGCCTGACCTTCTATCTCTGCCTCCATCTGGATAGCTTGAAAAAATATCAACGACTTCTTAGTGGGGAACAATTTAGCGAAGACCATATAGCCTGATGAATCATCCCAGAAATTACACCCAAACGTACGCATTAATTCAAATCAAAAAACCAGGCAGGGGGAATAAAAATCGTCTGGTTTTCTCCATAGCATTCTCTGCCTACACATTCTATGATGTAAATCAACTGCCATATGATACCATCACACTGAGAAATAAAACAGTAGATCTTTTTAAACAGAAATCAATATTCTATTCAATTTAATATATTAACAGGGTAGAAAATGTATTTACAATTGAAATGAAAATACCGAAGTTTTACGTACAAACCAAACAAAATGTAAGCTTTAAGCTTCAAAAGCATTGTATAGATTTTTCTCTCTTAGGAACTCTTCCTTTTTTTTTTTTTTTTTTTGGCCCAAAAGTACGTTAAACACAAAGGACTATAAGTCTCAAAACTGCATTTTGCGTCGTTTCACTTTCTGCGTTGATTCACTTTTCAAATTGTTGCCACCAAATATTATCGGAATGTATTTTATTTAAAGAAAATAATTAATTAAAATATGCTTGCATGTTTCTCGCATGTAAAAAAACAACGGTACCTAGAGCCATTCGGTTATGAATAACGTAGTTTTCCAACCGAACACGGGCACTTGGAAACCCGAATTTTGAATTTCGAATTTGTTTTATTATCTGTTTCAAATTTCGTAAACATTTAACGAATTTTTGATTAACAAATCGAACGATTTCAAAGCGAGCAATGGCAACACTGTACGAGAAAAAACATTTTTATCTCCAGCACGCGAGACTGTGTATTGGAAATTCTGAAGATATGCTGTTTTTCTGTAAAGGTAACACACAAAATGTTAAAAAAAAACCTTTTGGGCGTCATATAAAAACTTTTTTAATATAATTCATTTTTAGCTTTATTTTAATATTTGTTTTGCTCTTCCATTAAATATCCATGTTGAAGGAAAATAATATAAGATTTTTAATGTTTCGTAGGGTATATTTTTATTTTCATCTCATGAATTTCGTGTTCTACCAAAATATTAATTGTTGCCACTTCATTTGCAGGAACTATTCGTTGTAAGTTTTACTCGCAATCAACCAAGGAAACTAAATTGCGTGCTCCATCTTGAATGTGTAATATTTTTCTTTGTTAAATGAGTGCAATAGTCTCCACGCGGCATTAATTTATGATGTAATACTATCCAGCTCCTCCGCACTAATATTTAGCATAGCTTTTTTAACAGGTGGCTTTAAATATACGATGTTATTGTTTGTCTGTATAAATATCACGTGTCTAATTTCCGGGAATTAATTCTGAAATTAATAAACGTATCGTATCCTTTTATCTGAAAATTATTTCGAGAGTTAAACTGAAATATGAACACGAAGGTCGCATTGCATTTTAAATAACTTAAAAACTTTTTATTTATTTATTCATTTTTAATTTTATTTTTGAATGGTAAGCTTTTTCTGAAATGTTAGATTTTTTTAATACACTGGCATTACTATTTTTGAGTATTGATTATTCATGCATTATCCCTTTCAGGGACGGAACAAAAGCCGGCCCGCGAGCCAAATACAGTTCTTTTAATTGCTTAATCGTGCCTAATAGGTAAATCCTGTGCAACGACGTTTTCATCTCTTTTTTACCCGGCTCGTGCGCAAACTACCGAAATTAGCAGCACGAGTGCGCATTTATTGTTACGCTGTATATGCCACAAGTACGCATGACTGTACTAGCGGTCAGAATAAGTTGTTGAAATAAAATGTTGCATACAAGTGCGTTGGACTACAAGCGCGTTAGAACCTAATTTGGAGGAATTAATCTTAAACGATCATTTGAGATTTCACTTCTTACCGTAAGTGTATATTAATTAGTAACTGCTTTTACAACACAGGGTTGTGATAAAAATATAAATGTATGTCCAGAAATAAATTTATAAGAAATATGTGATTAATCGCCAATTTCTTTGCTTTATAATCCAGGGAATTTATAGGTACATTTTATATTTCATGGGTAAATTCGTATGGAGGGTCATCGTAACCCCTTATTCATCCTCGGTGTTCATTGTTTGTTTATTTAAGTATAAAATTTTAAATTAAGCACGAAAATTCTACTTTAAATTGTAGTTTTAAAAAAATTCTACCGGGGGTCTACTGCCCTCTTCCCCCAACCCATTCCAGCAAACAACGGGAGCCCGGCAAAAAATCGTCACACAAGCATTATCGCATCTTGCATGATGCACTAAAAATGGACCTTTTGGGCCTATGGTTAGAACTATTTGGACGCCGCTGCTAGATAGCAGTAAGCCTGCAGTTGTTTTCACACCTAGATTTTTTATACTGGAGATGAGAAAAAAAGAGCAATGCCCTTGCCGGGATTCGAACTTCGGACCTCCTGAATATGTATCGAATGCGCTTCCAGTTACACAAGAAAGCCATGCGAAAAGAAGGGCGAAAATATCTTATAGATGTTTGATTTCCCTTTCTTCATCTAAATGTCTAATTTACCTTCTGTTCTGAATATTTTATAGTTTTAAATTATTTTTATAAAAACATTTCACAGTTTATAAATATCCCTCTTGATTTAACCACTCATGAATTAACACCAAACTCTTGTAATTTTGATGTAATTTTAACCCTAAAGGTGATTCAACGCCTTAGCACCATTACGTCTTTTCTTGTTTTGTCCCCAGTAGAAATAATGCGTTTTTTCGCTGCCTACTCCCACCGATTCTTTCTTTCCCGTTACATCCATTCTTCAAAAAGTTACTTTACGATAAAGCAAACACCTGTCTGTAGTCAATTAAAACTGTTTAGACGAAGTGATACTTACTACTTGAACCTCACTTAGCTTTTGGTTGCTAAAAGTTATTAAATATTTCATTTAGACAAAAGATTTTGAGCAGCAATTATTTCAAGCATGTTCCAAAAGTGTATATCTGAATTTAGTCATGTTTTTTATACGTAACATTCACTTTTAACCCAAAAGGAACGTCATTCCCGAATGAAAACGGCGTCTCGAATTGTGATTTTGCGTTGAATCACTAAACAGCGTGTAACTTTCCAAACTGTCCCCACCAAATATTACCGTTCTGTATTATATTTTAAGACTGTATGAATATGTGCAAGTTTCTCTCACTATGAAAAAACAACAGTACCTAGAACCAACAAATTTTGAATAGCATACTCCTCGATCCGAACATGGGCACCTGCAAGTCGGAATTTTGAATTTTGAATTTGTCTATGAGAAATTCTAAAGATAGGATGTTTCTTATTTTGTGATTTTGCTGTTAAATCGAATCTTATGAGGCGTAAGTGTCGAGAATGTGATAGAACGTAGTCCTTGAACATGTGCACCTGGAAGCCCGAATTCTAAATTTCAAATTTCATATTTCATAAAATTTTAATGAATTTTTATTAACGAATTCAACGATTTTAAAGCGATCAGTGGCAGCACTGTACGGAAAAACACATATTTATCTCTAGCTCGGTAGACTGTCTATCGAAAATTCTAAAGATATGCTGCTTTTAAATATTTTTTATTTTGCTGCTGAATCGAGGTTTATGTGGCGTAAGGGCGAACAGCGTGATATTTAATTAATAAAATTAACAACAAAACATTAGTAGTACTAAAAAAAAAGAAAAGAAAAAGGAAATTTTTGCAAGCTATCTGACTAAGAAAACTGAGCATTTATACGATGAACTGAAAAAATACTGAAAAAAAAAAGAAAAGAAAAGAAAAATTTTTGCCAACACTTAACGCTGCATCGGGAATTTTAAACGTCTACTGTTATGCTGCTTTTAAAATTTTTGTAATTTTGCTGTTGAATTATATATGGCGTAAGTGCGAAGAAAATGATGCTTAATAATAAAGCTAAAAATACCAAAAAAAAAAAAAAAACTGCGTTAATAGA
>KK122427.1:298931-344228 GCA_000611955.2 Stegodyphus mimosarum
TTTTTTTTTTTTTTGTTATTTTTTCCCCCACGTACCTCTAAAGATCTAAGGATTTGCGAATTTTGTGGATGTGGTAGTGTTAGAAACTTGATGTTTGTAAAAGCCAATGTTTGTTTATATTCTCAAAACTACAACTTGCTTTCATAAGGCGATATTTTAGAGAGGTTGCCAATATAGGTTTTGGTATGATTATTTTATAAGGAATTTATTTAATCTAATTCAATTTAAAAAACGGCTCATCACACTAAGAGAGACTTAAGAGGTAATTTAATTTCTCTTTCACAGTGAGGTTATATAAGTTGTTTACCGTATATTTTCCGTTGTATATAACTGATATATGTCCATGCGCGCTATCAACAAATATTTAATATTCAACAATATGTTAAATTGAGTAGGGTTTTCACAAACCATTTTTTTCCTTCTGCACTTTGGGATAGATTTATCTATCTCGATCTTAGCTTATATTAGAAATGCAGATGTGATTTCCTTCAGAATTTGTCAAGTTCTATTGCAGTGAGTTTCTCGTTTATTGTCATTTTTAAAACTTCTTTGTAATACACTCTTTTGCAGGAAAATCGAAGCACCAGGAAGGAAGTGGTTGTTTATGATGAAGTTGAATATGTGTATAGTTCATACACAGATAATAAAATGATTAAAAAATCAAGGTCATACTACCTGTTCACGACTCACAATCACCTATTGAATGTTCAAATTAGTAGTTGGTCGAACCGCCCCAATGCCCATGGCCCCATTGCCCATGGCGGCAATGCATGCTTGAATTCGTCGAGGCAAGGAGTGGTAGAGGTTCCTAATGTCATCCCGCGACACATTCTGCCAGGCATTCATCAGTTGTCGCTCGAGATCTGCGATATTTTGTGGTGCCCGAATGTGCCAGCCTACCATGTCCTAGACACGCTCGATTGGTGAAAGGTCTGGTGACCTTGTTGGCCAAGAACGAATATCAACCGCATGGAGACAGTCCAGAGATATACGAGCGGTATGTGGCCTGGCATTATCTTGTTGGAAAATGACCAAGGATGGCGTGCCATGAAGAGTAATATAACCGGCCGAAGGATGGTATCAACATATCGTTGAGCTGTTAAAGACGTATGGAGGATGACTAAAGATGACCTGCTGTCATAAGAAATAGCGCCCCACACCATCACACCAGGCGTCATGGCTGTATGGCTTTGTAAAACAAAGGCTGATTGGGACCGCTGGCCCCGTCTTCTCCAGACACGTACACGGTGGTCATCTGCTTCAAGAGTGAAGCGGGATTCATCGCTGAACACTATACGATGCCTGTCTGATCGCAGCCATGATGATCGGCTGCGACACCACTCCAGACGACTCCGTCGATGTTGTGGGGTCAAAGGCAAACTTCTTAAAGGCCTCTGTAACCGTAACCCCGCCTCAGACAAGCGCCGTGAGGTGGTGGACGGTACCACGGGAGGTATAGACGTGGCTGTAATGTGTTGAATAGTCGACAATGATACCATTGGGGCGGTTCGGACCTGGCGAACAATCATTCTATCTTGCCTCGCATTTGTGCTCCTTGGCCTTCCAGAGCCTTCATTTCGTCGGCAATTTCCTTTTAGCAACCATTATTGCCAAAATGTCTGTACGCTGCAGGTGGCGGCCTATTGCTCGGTATGACCACCCAGCTTCACACAACCCTATAATGCGACCACATTCGAAGTCGTTTACTTGTCTGTAAGGTCTTCGATATCGTCGTAATGGCATCTTTAGTTGCTTCTTTACGAAATTACAATGGCAGCAACAAAAACAGATAAATTTTCCGCCTGTGTTACTGGTTTTATACTTTGCGAATTGCGCACTACAAATGCGCGCTATGATCACAATTTCTGTTCACTTGCCTTGAAATTTTAATCAGTTGCATGTTCGGTCAAGATGTTTTTGCATACCAAATTTCGTCACGATCGCAAAAGTCCTTCTTGGTGCTTCGATTTTGTTTTGAAAAAGAGTGTATATAAGGTATCTTGGAATATTACAGCTAAATGACCATGTTTGGTTTCAATAAATTTGGTTTTCGATAAAATCATGATCACGTTTTAAACCGAGATGAATGAAAATATCAAGAGAACATTTCAAAATAATCACATGCGACTGAAAATAGAACTGCTCTTCACCCGTATGCATCTTTCTGAAATAACATCACAGCAGTTGGTGCATTGAACAGATTGTCAAGTGTATCAAGCCAGTTGGCATTTATCACGTAATATTCCCTATTTCAACAAATGACTCCCTCAACAACGACATTTTGAAAAGAGGATATTCGGGGAAGTTTCAGCCTTATATCGGTGAGGGTCCTGATGAGGGGGATTGGAGAAAGCAGCGGACGAAATGTAGAAAGTAGCAAATGAAACATAGAAAACAAAAATTGAAAGTATATGAAAAGCAAACAAAAGAGAAAAAAATTATTGACCTATTAGCATACAAAGAGTTAGAAACCCAATGAAAGATTTTCTTGTGCAACAAGCGAGCTTCCATGAATCAGGAAATTTATGGCTAGAGCCTCACGCAAATGTTGTCTAGACTCTTAAGTAACTACTGGTATTCTCTTCTTTTTTCCTTTAAGCAATTATATTTTCTTTGAATTTTAGACTCAGCTGCAATAATAATTACATTGCATAATCTAATAGAGAAATAACTGCAAATGCAAATGAATCTGATGATAAATTTTGTTTCTGCAACTTAATTTTATTTATTTAATTTAATATGGTAAGGTAACTGGTTTCTCATTCCATAGAATGTTGAGTATAAATGCAATTAATTGAGAACATTCATTTAATTTTTTACTACTAGTGTATTCTGGTTCATATTTAATTACTTCAGCTCAATGTAGGGATTAGTAAAAAAATTTGAATTTAAGTTAGTTAAAAGTTCATACTGTTAACGCTGCATTTTTATTAGAAATAAATTAAAACAATTGGTAAACAAATAAGGTGTAGTTGTCGATATGTTGCTTGATGTGTGATGTGTGTAGATGATTAATAATTAAATATAATAAATTTATACGTAAAGCTCAGTTCTTTCCGCTTATTAAAAGTTTTATCAGTTTTATTTCGAGCCTAGGAAAATAATTATTAATATCTGGATTTCCATGGTAATGAAGAATTTTTATTGCTTTGTAACCGATGTATTTTATTTTCATGTGCATAGTTACATTTGCATTATTCATCAAATTGTATTTTTAAAAGAATTAAGAGTAATTGCTTTGAACCCTTTTTCTGATAAACAGACGTGATTTCAAATGATTTGGGAATTTTGTAGAGGTGATCAACGTAGAAAGGTGATGTTCAGTGCAAATGTTAATTTATGTTCTCGGAAATACTGGCCGCTGTATAAAGTGGTCGCCACAGAATTCACTACAACTGCGTATCATAGAGAAGTAATAAAATTATTTACCTTAAGTAACTCGGAGAAAGTGAACTTTGATATCTAATACCGTATATTCGGGTGCATAACGCGCACTTTTAATACAAAAAAAAAATCTGAAATGTTTCAGATTTTAAATTACGTCCAAAGGGACGTTTATTTAACATTTTGTGTGTTACCTTTATTTGTTAAATACCATGTTCTTCGCACTTAAACCATAAAATTCAGTTCAACAGCAATATCGCAAAATAATTTTAAATTCTGCATATCTTTAGAATTTCCGTAAGTCTCGTCCGCTGGAGATAAAAATGTTTTTGTTTTCCGTACAGTGTTGCCATTGCTCGCTTTGAAATCATTTAGTTTGTTAATCAGAAATTTGTTGAAATGTTACAAAACATAAAATCGATAATAAAGCAAATTTCAAATTCAAAATTAGGGCTTCCAGATGCCCATATTCGCAGTAGGATTACGTCATTCAAAATTCGATGGCTCTAGGTTTTATCACAATGCGAGAAACATGCATACATTTATGCAGATTTTTCATTTTTTAAAATTTAATGCAGAGCGATAACATTTAGTGGCAACAATTTGAAAAGTGAATCGGGCATTCAGAGTGAATCAACGCAAAATCGCAAAACGAAAGTAATAGTCCTTCGGGACTAAATCCCGTTGGACTAATAAAATCGAAATTTACGGGTGCGCTTTATACGCCGAATATAAAAATGCTAGATTCAAAAATAAGGGACGGATGAGCATAAGAAAATTTGATTTCTACCTGTACATAAGTGCTATTTATATAAAATATGTGATACAGCTTATGAGCTTAAAAATTTTCAATATCGGATAGCATGAAAAGTTCGCCATATTCGTCTTCTGTCATAGCTTCAGGCCCATCATCGAATCCTATTCCATCTTCATCATCACTATTATGCTGACCCATAAATAAATAATTATCTTCCGTTCCATGTAGTTTATTAGAAATGCTTCATTTTTTAAATACTTTTGAGTTACTTTGGTTTCAATTCCATTACTTGCTTTTATTATCCAATAACGCACTATTTCTAGACTAGCATAAAGCATTTGCCTCCTTTTGTAAATGCTTTTTACCTTCTATTATCCACATATCCCACTGTCATTTTAAATTTTCTTTGAATGTTTGATTGATACACGCATCTAAAGGCTGACCTAATGGCGTTAATCCCCCTGGAATAACTGCCATGTCTGTATTACACTCTTTTAACAATTTCTTCATATTATCCATTACATGGAATGTGAACATGTCCAAACTAAAGGACTTTCTAAATTCTTTAAGGCTACAGGGCGCTTTTGCTTGGCATTTCTCACCCATAATTTCACAACGTTTTCGTCCATCCATTCCTTCTCGTGAACGTGAATGAAATACCATTTGGGAAATTACATTTTGGTACGGTCACACAATCTTTCTTTTAAAAATAACCACGGGTTTTAATTTTTGTACCATTCGCTAAAGCACTACTGTGATATGAGATTTTTCGTAGCCTGTTATTTTATGTAAACTCTTTTTGTGCTTTTCACATCAATCACACACATTATAATTCCCCTTACCGCTTGTCAATTAAGTATACCATTGTTTCAAAGCCTGATAAAAAATTTCGAATGAATTATTTCAAAGAGTATCACTGGTGTATCTTTCGTGTTTTTTAGTAAATAAAAGGGTGTGCGTTATGTGGCGAAAATTTCCATTTACTGCCATTTTTGTATTTTTGCTGGTTTTATTTTAATTTTAATTATGTTTGTGCCTTAATGTTTTTACGTGTAGCAATTTTTAAAGTTGATTTTCTTTAATACCAGCATTTGGTTTTTTGTATTCTTACGTTTTTCTATTGAGTAATTAATTTGTTAAAATGTTTTACCTTAGTTATGTGTATCAAATTTACGTTTAGGCAATTGCCTTTAGAATTTTTCTCATTTTGCTAGGAACAAGTCTATCATTTACTTTTAGGCGATTGCTATTAGAATTTACTTCCTTTATTTGGCTCTGATCCTAATTTTGCAGCTCAATGCGCAACATATTTGACTTATAGGTCACTTGTTCATCTTGTTCAGTTTGAAATCATAGGTGCGCATTATACATCTTTGTGCGTTATACACCGTAATACACGGCATTTACCTTAAACTAATGTGATAATTAATAACAGAAATTAATAATTGCGTAATATCTGCATAATCATATCTCGATATTTAATTAACTGAGCTCTTAGAGTTCCCTATAACTGCATGAGCTCATTGCAAATAAAACGAGTATTGCAAGACATTGCAACTGCAAATATTGCATGACGCTGTAAGTAATTGTATGAAATAATGATTGCTCGTACAAACTTATATGACTTTTCTAGATATTTCTTAAAGTAATAAGTAAGTTAATCGAAGAGATTCAAAGCTCAGACAGTTATCACGCATTGAAATTAACGGTATGAAGTAAAATATAAAACTGATGCAAGAATTAAAAAATAGCAATTATACAACAGATTTGCTGCTTTTTCTATGCGTTTAAGTGATACAAACATTTTTATATATATTCAGTATTTATTTTTTATTAGGCTTCTTTGTAAGCTGTCGTATTGAATAAATTCAGCACCAGTGTAATAATCACAATTCTTTTTTTATAAAGGTATTTTGAATAGTTAATAATATTCTTTCGATCGTAAACTTCTATAAAAATATGTTATCCAGAAGAGGAAAGTCAGTTATCAGCTATCCGTCAAGCAACTGAACTAAAAATGCGAAGTTTCTTAAATGCTTCTTGAATTGCGGTCAATAAATAAAATAAGGGTTCTTATTAGGATATAAATTGCTCTCAATCTGATATACCCTAAGTCAGTAGCATTTGCAAAAAATAATATTACCAATTCAATGTTGCTTCTTACAAATTTTTTAAGAAGTTATTTATTACAAACTTTTGTAAATTTCTTCATCAATGACATTAAAGTTTAATATCCTCAAAAACTGAATAAGTATTTTGTATTATTTACTATTTTTATTAAACGTTAAATACAAAACATAATTTAAGTATTTAAGTATTTAAGTAAAGATTATATTCTTGAAATATCTGATTCTGCTCACCAGCGGCCGAGCAGCAAAATCGCTGAATACTGGTAGTTCCGACTTGGGTTCGAACGAACGGGCTGCCTACATGGTGTTTTCGTGGATTTCCTCATGTGTAACGTAACCAATTTCTCTTAGAAAGTCCTCCACGAAAGTATCCCTGCCCTTAGTCAGATAGCCTTAGTGTGCTTTGCATAATAAAAAAAACCAAATCATAATGTAATTTCCCTTCAAGCGAAGCGTACAAATGAGCAAATGATAAGACCGCTAAACCCTGGTATTTTGACCCGTAAAAATTCCGTTGAACGGGCTGTATGAAGGAAAATATTCGTGTCATCGTTATGTGCAGTTAATTTTCTTTAGAAAGATCCTCCACGAAGGTATTCCTCCTCTTGAGGACACAGTCGTAATATACATTACCATATTTCAATACAAGTTTCTTCAAGTAGTAAAATATTTAAAAAGTAAACATGAATTCCAGAACCATGTGTAGAAATGCAAAAGACTTCTCTTGTTCTCAACATAGAAAAAATTTAAGGAAGTCTTTAAGAGTCATCATTCATTAAATTGTAAGATACAGTTTAAAAAATTTCGTCTGGTCTTAAAATAATAAATACTATGATCAAACTCAAAATCTTTCTACTTATTTCGTGTGACCCATATTAATTGCTCTAAATTCCTGTATTGATTAAACTAATGTTTAATGCATACCATGAATTATCGTCCTAAGTAACATCTGCAGCTATCATCATAGCGCAAGAAAAAATAAAAATAGATAAAATTAGATGAAAAAAAACAAACAAAAATGTCAAGCGTTAGTTATCACCATCAAATTTAGCAACCACCTGCCAATGGTTATAACACCTACTGGACAGGCAAGCCTAAAAACGAATAAAGCTCGGTTAATTTGCTTACTAAAAGTAAGTAAAAAAAAATAGTTTAGCGTAGGCTGGCGAAGAACTAAGAACAAGGGGAAAAAAACGTTGCTGTGGGTAAGAACCTGAGCAAAGCAAGCTAATCGTATGATGTGTAGACAGAATATTTGAATAGGCTTGAGTATTTAATACGTTATTTAAGCGCTTAGAAAGTGCATCTCTATTTCTTTTTGCTGATTCTGTACTTTGACGCTTAAACTGCAGGTTAGCTGATCTGATATCATGCAGAATACGAGCTTCCATACGCTTAAAGAGATTAATTTTAAATGTAAGTACAACTAAGTACTTTAATGTTATTTATTTTTTATTGAATTAATTCTTTAGCTGTGGAAGAAAAGAATAGAAAATATTTTTAAGCTTTTATTTAAACATTTACGTATTCATTCTGCTCATTTGCCTTAAAATCATTATTTAATCATAAAATGTGATTAAGAGGTGATTGATCAGTTTGCTCAGCTAGTTGTAACAAATGCTTTCTTTCTATCTAATAAAGGCATTCTAAATTCTATACAAAATATATTAACTGCTTTAAAATACATAATGTAAATATAGAATGGCAAACAGCTGATTTATGTTTTACTTCAATATTTACTCGAAATCTATCTATCTATCTATCTATCTGTATATATATATAAGATAAAATATATATAAGATAAAATATATATAAGATAAAAATATGTATCTGTGAATTATACTTTAAATTAGTAATAGCACCTCAGTTCCTCTTTTTAATTTGGGCAATTCCCCTTTCTATTCTAAAAATAGTAATAACTCTTTCGAAACTCCGTCATGTTTGAATACTAATTTCGCATCGTATCATTTTAATCTTCTGCACTGCGTATAGTAGTTCTTAGCCAATCAGATAAACGAAAAATTTTGCAATAAATACTGCTGCAATTCAGCTATGCACACTTTTTAGCGTTTGCTCTGTCTTGAATAACACACGATTCTTCGCTTATTCACATTCTTGTATTGTTCTAAAATGTACGTATACAAAATTGTGGGGTGCCTATTGCTCCCATTACCTTGCGTAAAGCAAGCATTGTGTCTCCAGAATAGCTTTATCTAAAAATAAAAATACATTAATTTCGGGCACGTCTGTCTGCAAGTCCATCATTCCATCTACGCAGTAAACATGTTCAAATTACATCTACGCTACTATTGCCAATCCGTTACAACTATCATCTACAAGTTAGCTAGGCTGTGACTAAAAGTGAATTGGTTTCATTTTCCGCGAGAACTGAAACATCATAATACATATATATTGTTATTATGAGGTTGCGGCCCTCTTTACCTCCCTCTTTTTTGCATAGTCTCTCCCGCCCTCGAGCGACCTCCTAAGTGGTACGCTTCTCGGACAAGGGGATATGTACATATATATATATATATATATACAGGTAGTTAGATATAGATAGATATCGATTTTTAAAAGAAATTAATTATATTTTATACTTCGATATTTCAAAATGACCCGAAAAACTTTCGATTTATTAAATATTTTGAATAATCGAATTCAATAAATATAAATTTATGAGAAAAGTAGGTGCTACCTTTTAATACATTGCAATGGAGATGTATGCAATTTCGACTTCAGAAAATTTTGAATTATCCAAGTTCGGGCAAAACTAACTTGTATATAACATACATATGCAGTACAAAATCTAACTTCTTATAGGATAAAAAAATTGGTTCTTAATTTTAAAATATTCTTAATGTTTAAATTAAATGTAATGAATTAAATGCAAAATATTCTGTATTTTTACATACGAAATTCATAAAGATATTAGAGAAAAAAGTATTAACTTAGGTTACTTTCGATATATACTTTTGATTAAAATTAAATATTATGGATGATGTAGGCAATATAGACTGCAAAATAAATTTATAGCTAAATTATTAAATTTATAACTAAACTGCAGGTTAGCTTATCTGGTATCATGTAGAACAGAAAATTTTTTAATTACAAACATATGCGCAAATTTTGCGTATTATAGGTGTGAAAACTTCTGTACCTACCCAACATAAAATAATAAAGATTCTGCTGCTCGTATTGTTTGCTTTATGAAAATCATAAAAAAATTAAAAATTTAAATTCACTTAAAAAAATAATTTTGTGATTACGAAAAGCAACTGCTTCAAGTTCTGGAACACTGCATGAGCGGACTGCCAACCCTATAGCTGTAGAAGCCTTGTGGCTTAGCGTCCACTCAGCAGAATGTTTATTGATAAAAAATAGCATAGTCGCAATCTTATTTTTACAATGTTTTAACATTCTGAAATGCCTCTTGCTGTAGAAAGCTTCGATCTGCACATTGGCTTCAACTGGTTTTACACATTTGTTTCAATAATTGTTTCATTTACAAACAGCTTTGCTTATGTTATGACAGATTTGTACAATATCTTAGCTATATACACTTATATTACCATAATTTTAAATACACGTAGATGATACATTAATTATATACCTATATACTTCATAAATTATATACACATACATACTACATTAATTATATACACATACATACTACATTAATTATATACACATACATACTGCATTAATTATATACCCATATATGTTGTGCATTTGTGTTATTTACAATACTTAAGAATTATATAATTACAATCAAAGTACTTTAGCAGTTGCAGTTCTTTGCGTGAATTATGTAATAGAACGTACGTATACATTATTAAATCTTACATACCTTATACTGTCCTTAATACATTAAATACCACTTTATTCATTCCATACTTCGTATTTTAGCGAATTATTGCAATTACATTATTTGCATATTAACATGCTTAATACTTTTCTTTGCGTTATTACTTGACAATTTAAGCAGCAATTTGAACATCAGACTTAATACATATATTGGGTCATCCTTAAAGTTCTTCCGTTCTTCAAATCAAAGCGCATTTTTTTTCTAATTATTTTTTTTACTGCTGATAAAGGGTGATCTTGGTTGAAACAGATATTTAAATATAGTCGTTTCTGCTCATATTGCTAAATTCTTGCATGCACTTATGTGTAATTTGTTTTTTCCTAATGTAGAGGCTAAGAAAGAAGAACCCAGAAGTTCATTTTTATTATGTCGTGTTCCTTCATTTTTAAAAAGGGAAAAAATGCTAACCAGACTGCTTGTAAAATTTCTGCATATGGACAAAGTGATGTTTCCGAAGACACAGGTTGAAGACGGTTTGAGAAGTGCAGAAATTTCAGCTCGGAAGATGATATCCGTTCTGGATGACCGTCCAGTGTTAACAAGGACATATTAAAAGGAGCTATTGCTGAAAATTCCCTTTATAAAGTTCAGGGATAATCAGACAGTCTAAATATTCCATCAGTACGCTACGTGATTATTTGAAGAATATTTATAAGCTGATGTGATGTATAGGTAGCCTATATTTTAACAAAGCAGAATATGCTTGCTCTAGTTTTAGCATGCGGTTTTTTGCTCAAAATAAATTAAAGAAGCTTTTTTTTGGAAACGTCTCATTACCGAAAATGAGAAGTGGATTCTATGCAGTAGCATTACAAGAAAAATATCATGGACTAAGCCAGGAGAACCTCCTTTAGTACCATCGACTATGAGCGGCATCCTGAAAAAGTAATGCTTTGTGTATGATGGGACTGTAAAGGAATTGCAAATTAAGAATTATTGCCACCAACTAGACGACAAATTTTTAAGGCAAAAATTGAAGCAAAAATCTCAGAAGTGTTCAGATATCGAGGTGTTCTCATCCAACACGACAATGCTCGTCTCCGTATTTCGCTGAATGTCAGGCGAAAACTTACTCAATATGGTTGAAATGTTTTGTGTCACCTGTCATATTCAATAGAACTTGCGTTGTTGGATTTTCATTTCTTAAGCTCACTTCAAAATTCCCTGAATAGCATTGAGTTCACTTCTTTAAAGAGTATCAGACAGCACTTCGATAAGTTCTTTACGAATAAAAATTTCACAACGTTTTTAAAAAGGAAATTTTCCAGCTACCAGAGATGGCAAAACGTCATAGAACAAAGCAGTACTTATATCCTTCAACGAAATTTGCTTATTCTTTTTTGTTGTATCGTTTCATTTGTTATTTATCATCAAAAAGCCGCAGAACTTTCCATATGGCCCAATGCATACATTACACTTCGTTCGGTTAGCAAAACCTTGCACATGTTTATACGTACAGCATGCATCAACATTACATTACACTGAGCACTACTGTGATACTAAATACTATGTACAAAATATGAATTACAAGTGGTTTAAACCTTGACTGCAAAATATTATTTACATCATGAAAAGCTATCGTTTAGTAAGATACTGCATGCTGGGAAAAAGGGAATTAAGGAAATAAGTTATTGGTATGCAAACTTGTATAAGTTCGTGCACAGAACTTCTTCACTTTTGCTAGTTTTAGTTTTGAAGCTCTGTTCTAATAGAGGTTGTTGGCCTATTGTTATCTGAGAATGCCACTGGGTTTCTTTAGGTGATGTAGCCCACCAGCGAGCGAGCAGTAAAATCGACTTGAGTTATATAGTTCGACTTGAGTTCGATTAGGATTGGTTTGTATAGTTATACGCATGGGTACAAGCCAGTTTCTCTTAAAACGTCCTTCGAAGGCTTTCCTCCTCTCAGGAAGAGTGCTGTGCCATATTTGAATAAACCAACTTAACCATCCCTAAATGATGCCTTTTCATATTTGCGCAGTGGAAGAGATAGTATTGTTTCTGAGTTCCGGCTGTCTTGCCAATACTTCAGCAGATGTCATTCTTTTCAGATAGGTTGGCGACAATTTTACTGGGCATTCAAATAGGTATTCGTCGTTTGCCGTGGGTTTTGCAACTTCATCTGCTTTTTCATTCAGCAGTATTCCTACATGGGCTGGGACCCAGACAAAGTAATAAGGGAACTGGGATGGAGACTACAGGACATCATATCAGCTCCTGCTTTTAAGCTTCGAACCTTGATGCAGAGTCACTAGAAATAGTCATTCCCCCCTTAAATTTCCTTGCATCATGCAGAAGGGGCTTTTGGTTTCTTTTTTGTCTTTGAGCTATCCGTAATTAGGAGGAGTATACTCAAGCTGCGTGCGTTGTGTTAAGTTATTATCCGCCGTATGCGCAAGAAGAGCCGGTTTGGACTTCTCATAATCAGTGCGGAAATATTAGTGGTCCCAGAGTATGGAATTTTAATCTGGGTGTAATATCTTTTCGTAGAAAGACTCACTCTCGGCTACGATGTCTATGGCAGGCAGTCCGGCAAATATCTCTAGTGCTGTTGTTAAGGTAGTTCTATAACTTTAATAGGTCAGCAGGTGTTGCATTAGTTGGACTGAAAGCAGCTATCTACGCATGTGTCACGAAACTCCATACCCCAGACCGCTACGACAGTATAGAAAGATCCTTTCGCATACTGCTTATGCCAGCTTTTAAGTATGCTAGTTGGCGGTTCCGGATAGATTCCTGGCGTTCTAAATGTTATATTTGCCAATTTACTATTTTTCTGTTTTATCTTCTTCAGGTGTGATATCAAGGATAGTTTATTATTTGACTGGCCCCAGATACGTGAGGCTGGCCACACATTTGACTGATGTTCCACTGAGTAATAAATCGTAAACGAATGCTTGGATTTTGCAATAGCGCTACATCTCATGTGATGTAAAGGCTGTGTTAGCAGCCAGGTTCTAGAGGGAGGGTGCTAGGCAGGAATCTTGGAAGCATCCCTTTGCTAACTGGTTTTGAATAGCACGGCTGTCTGTTGTTATTCGGACTCCTTTGTCATGCAGATAGCTATGGAGAACTGTTGTGATTTCGTGTGAGAACTGTACTTTATACCAATCATTCGACTACATCTGGCCACCATAATGAGTCGAAAGGATTTTGTTTTCTGAGATAACAATTCAGCATGAAAAGTAATATTATTTGCTCTAACACTATATTGATTGAAGTCTTGTTTTGTAATTTAACTGTATTTAAATTGTGCTAGAAATTGCTCAAATCTTTAATGCAGTTTTTTGTTGCACAAAATACTTTCTAAATTCAATTGGCAAAA
The DNA here is from genome assembly GCA_000611955.2 of Stegodyphus mimosarum. NCBI lineage: Eukaryota > Metazoa > Arthropoda > Arachnida > Araneae > Eresidae > Stegodyphus > Stegodyphus mimosarum. The sequence goes on from KK122427.1 coordinate 312,394, forward strand.
GAGCATATTCTTCAATGAGTGCGTTCCTTTTAGAATGCTAGATAACTTTACATGAATAGAATGTCATACTTTTTATTAATTTTTATTTATAAATGTAAATAAGTAAACAGCCCCATTAAAAATACATATATGAACAAGTTAACACTTTTATTTAGAAAGCTGAACAGTTTCCACGAAATTCTGTATTTTATTTAGGAAATGTAATTAGAAGTACACGCATTCTATCAGTATTTAAAGAAAGAAATGGTTATAGTCACACTTCATTTTTTATATAAATATAATTTTTTAACGAATGGCTTTTATGAATCTGTACAACGAAGTACTTCAAATTAGTCTATCCTTGTTCTGTTGTTCTTCAGTTCTTCTACACATCCTTATAAAAAAAACTAGTTTACACATATTCTTCTGCATTAATGTAAATGCCTACCCCGCATCTGCTGCATGGTTTGGGGAAAGAAATAGAGAAAATTCTTTGAAATCTCCGAAACAAACGTTTGAAGTTGAAAGTCACGTTTTCCAAAAGTACACCTTTTAATTTACCTCAACCAAATATTGTGGACCACCCAAAGAACATAAATACGAGTAAAGTTTTATAATTTATGACGCAGTCTCTTTTTCTCAGTGACACGAAGTAAACGTCGTTATGTATGTAAATAGTAACCAGCATTATTTAATTTATTTAATGAGCTCATTTTTTACAGTTTCCAGATGCAAGAATCTCATGATTTTGAGATGAATTGTATGCATTTCTAGGAACATGTTAAACAAGGACTTAGAACATTGGGTTTATGACACACCACACTTTTTTTTACTACTGCCATTAAATTTATAAACTTTACTAACCTTTGTTCTAAGTACAATTATATGCGCCATTTCTCACTAAAATACGAGTCTTGAAAGTTTGATAAAGGTATTTATGTGCTTTCTGAATAAATGTGTTATTTTGTCCGTACGTATATTTCTTAATAAGGCTGTTCAGTTACTTACGTTTATTATCATGTCGAAGATGAATGATAAATAAAGAATTAATAAAAAGTGTGATATTCTAAATATGATAGTTCACATTTACCATTTTAAAAGTAGAGTATTCATTGGCGAATACGCTCTGCCAATTAAATTTAGAAAGTAATATGAGCAACAAAAAATTGCTTCTAAAATATGAGCTCTTACTACTACAGTTTAAATACAGACAACCTGAAAGGTTTCAGATTTATAACGGTCGTCCAGAAGGGTTTAAGATCTTTTATGCTCTCCCTGAGTTTACACTTTGTTGTTAGATTCACTTCTACTAGCATTTTTTTTGTCTTTTTAGTTTCATTATTAAGCATCATTTCCTTTGCACTTATGCCACATACAGTTCAACAGCAAAATCACAAATTTTTAAAAGCAGCATGGCAGTATAAGTTTCGAATTGCCGATACAGCGTTAAGCGTTCGCATACATTTTTCTGCTTCTTTTTTCTAGTCTTTTCTTAGTTAATCACATCAATCAGTTTTCTTACTAAAATGGCTTCAAAATATGTCCTTTGAACACAAAGGACATATTTTTGTTCATTTATTATTAGCGTTTTGTGTGTTTACCTTAGTTATTAAATATCACGTTCTTACGCCATATAAAATACGATCGTTTAGTAAAATCACAAAATATTCAGAGAAAATAATTAATATAAATTTTCTACTGAGTACAGTAAACACTAAAATATATATATCGGGCCTTACGAGGGAAGAGATTTACTGAAAATGGTATTTATCCTTACTGCAAAAAATATTCTTTTTCGTTAAAATAACTCTAGAAGAAAATTCTCCCGCTTTCTTAGCATGCTTTCGTGGTGTAATGGTCACCACACTCGGCGCGCATTCGAGAAGTCCGATGCTCGAGTCCCGGCGAGAGCATTGCTTATTTTTCACGTCTCTTCCATCAAAAATCATAATGTCTCTACAGTGACGCCTGAAGTAAAGAAAGTGATGGATGATGATTCTCCACCACCAGGATTTGGCGATTGGGTTCCCTAATCTCCAGTCGTCCTTTAAAAGGGGGAGTATATAAGATATTTCTCCCGTCTTCTTAGTATGCCTTCGTGGTGTAATGGTCAGCGTATTCGGCGGGTATTCGAGAGGTCCGAGGTTCGAGTCCCCGCGACGGCATTGCTCTTCACGTCTCTCAACATCAAAAATCCTAATGCCTCTACAACGTAAACTATAAAACTATAAATGTACGGTTAGTTCAGAATTTAGATATGAAACATTTTCGTAACTACAAGGTCACCAAATTTAATATCATTGTTGGTTATTTGATTGATATTAGTAAAAGCCAAACGCGCGATAATAATCTCTGAAAAGAGCATTACCTTAAAAGAGGAGGATACTAGTTCTTCTTTTGCGTTTCACCTGAGGACTTAATATCAGAGAAGATATTGAATAATATATCAGCAATTCATATATTTGTCGACAATTTTATACAAAAGGAAGAGTGAAAGCCAGTTTTTAATCTCAAGAGCGTGTATGACAAATACAGGTTCTATACTAGAAGTACTCATAAGTTAAAGAGTTTGAAAAACGCATGCTTAAATACTTTCAAAATGTATTATTAATGTGTGTAGAGAGATAGAGCACGGAAATGAAAATCCTTGCAAATAATTTGGGCCTTTGTCTCAAATCGACCATTTGCTATCCGAATAACCAGCTTAGTGTGCTAATAGTTGCAGTATAAGAGCATGATGAACGAATGCATTTAAATTATATGCATATACTCTTCCCCTAACGACGATTGTGAGAGGCCTATGTACTCCTGTCAATCACTCCAAGTCTGGTTACGAATTATGGCCCAAATCTTTTAAATCAACGTAATATGTGAAGACCAGAGGAGTATGGGAGCAATGTAAACTGTGCCTTTGGAAATGTAAACGGAGTCGAAAACGGGGTTTTCGAATTACTGCTTGATGTAAAAACTACGAAAATACAAGTGCACATGGAAGAAATTTTCTTAATTTTTACTAGTATATCCCGAAGAATTTTTAAAAGCATCAGTAAGTTTTTTTTCTTGCTTGTTTAACATGTAACCCCTTGTTTTTTGTCTCCCATAAAGTTACAGAGGATTGTAAAATTAAACTTAAGTTTCGAGTTTCTCTGTTCTTTTGGACCCTTGTCAGTTATAATACATAACAATTAGAATTAAGTCAGCCGATTATATAGCAAACGCACAAAACAGAAGGGCTTTCTTTCTGATCTATTTGGCCAAAGAGTCTGCAATGAACTAAGACAAAAACCAGGGAGAGATAATCAAGACGAATCGCAGTCTTCTGGGCTTATTACCTTATATAATATAATATACATGCAAATGATAAGTTCAATTAATACATCCATATTCATGTGTCATCGAGATGACTGTTGTCACTTGACTGTGAAGAACAAGATGAAGCAAATTGCAACATTGTGTGTGTGTACGAATGCCATTGAGTTTTAATAATAACTGAAATTGCTCTACCAGTGGGAGCTACAATAATGGGTGACATAATGGCTATCATTACATGACAATCATTTCTGAAAGACAGAAAGATAATGTGTAGGCTTGTAGTCACGTCATAAACTCGTCGCCTTTTTCTGTTACCTGTTGCCACACACAGTGACTGAAAAAATAAAAGAAAACGCTGACGTAGGTCATTTCTTTAGATATCAGAGCTATATCCACGGTTAACTGAGTATCACCATTATATACTTAACCAGATTCAGAATCATTTGAGTAAAATGAATACACTGATATATACGTCTTCGTAAAGGGTCTAAATATCCATACAAGTTCAGATCTATAAATATAAGGAAAATAATGTCTTTTTGTAAAAAAAATATCATATGTCGTGGTACACAGGGTTTAATTGCTTCTACTTAACCTGCGCGTGAAGCTATACCGGTTTGGCCAAACCTGAAAAAGGCTTGGCTACTTAGGTTTCTTTCAAGCACTCTTCATTGAGTGGCATGTGCGGGCACGGGACATCTTGAAGTGTGTATTTTAGTTCACCTGTCACGTGGCGCAGATGAAAATGGATCACGCGGAAGGAGTGAAACACACTACGTTCTTCTCACGTAGACCATCAGGTGAAAGAACGGTTAGATAAAATGATAACTGACATATGGGTAGCAGGAGACGAAAAGAACAACCAAGAGTGCAATTTCGAAAACAAGAATATATTTATGTATGTCTGCCAAAGTTTCATGATTCATTTTCCAAATGCTGATATTTTTCTTCTACCGCTTTCACAGCGTTAAAAAATACTGTCATGTAGTTCAGTCATTAAATTTCATAAAATTAAAGTAGATCAAGGGCTTTTTCTAATCAGTTAGACGTTAAAAGCAGATGATCAGTCTCTAATGTTCTCCCACATGAATTTGTTTGTCGTAATGACTAAATAAAGAATTGTAAAAATACTTTCGTTTATTTTATCTTCAATTATTAAACTGTTTTATTAATTTTGAAGAAATAGAAAAAATTCAGAAAGTCACAATGATTTTAGCCCAAAAGGAAGTTAGACCTAAAGGGCTATTATTCTCGAAACGGGTTTTTGCTTAGTCCACTATAAACGGCGAATCACTTTTCAAATTGTTGCCATCAAATATTATGCCTCTGTCATATTTTTAAAGAGATTAAATAATGCAGAATCTGTATGTATGTATGTATGTATGTATGTATGTATGTATGGTCTTCGCACTGTGAAAAAACGGCGGTACCTAGGGCGATCAAATTTTGAATTATGTAGTCCTTGAACATGTGCACTTAAAAGAGCGAATTTAAAATTTCGAACTCCATATTTCATATTTTATAAAATTTTAATGAATTTTTTATAACGAACTCAATGCTTTCAAAGCCAGCACTGACAACGCTGTACGAAAAAACACATTTTTATCTTCCGTTCGCCAGATTGTCTATCGGAAATTCTAAAGATATGCTGCTTTTAAATATTTTATGATTTTGCTGTTGAATCAAGTTTCATGTGGCGTTAGTGCGAAGGACATGATATTTAATTAATAAAATTAACAACAAAACGTTAATAATAGAAAAAAAGAGAAAAGCTTTGCTGTCCATCTTACTAAGAAAACTAAGCGCTGTTATGATAAACTGAGAAAAGACTTCAAAAATAGAAAAATGCATGCCCACGCTTAACACGGCATTGGGTATTCTAAACATATGCTGCTGTTAAATTTTTTTTTATAATTTTGCTATTGAATTTTATGCGGTGCAAGGGCGAAGAAAATGATGCTTAATAATAAAGTTAAAATGACAAAAAGAAATGTGTTAGCAGGTGTGAGTTTAACAGCAGATTGACAGCCTACAAGCCCAACGAGTGAGTAAAAAACCTTAATAAACTTTTTTTGTGTGTACGACCGTTGAAATCTAAACCCTTTCAGATTTTTCTTTTTCACTTAAATTTTTTGTTCTTTCTCGGAAGTATTCAAAATGCAATTAAAGTCCCGTTTATCCTGGACTAAAAGACGAAGCAGTTTCATTTTTTAATAATTTGTGGGTAAACAAACTATAAGGCTTTTAGATGTGTATTACAATATACACTGCTGTGCAAAAATTAAGGACGAGACGGTTTATTCAATATAACTTTGTACAAAAGCTTTCCAAATCAACACATTTAATACCGTAAGATCCCCAATACGTAAGGACATGAGTAATGTAAGCAACACTTACTAAAAGAGAAATCAGAGGGATAAAAAGAAGCTTTATTGAAAAAGTAGCATGGAGCGCAATGCGACCGAAGGCCGAAACATCCCTGTGATGGGTGTCCAGCAAGAAACATCCGGTCTTTAATAGGAGATATGATCTCCCCTGACTGCTAGGCAGGTTTCACATCATTTGTGCATGCTGGATATGTGGTTGTTAATTGAGCTGTTGAGACACTGCTGCTCGTTTCTCTTGTAGCACCAATCGCAGTTTCGGAATCGTTACTGGCGATAAGTTACGTGCTGCCACGGGTCTCCCTAGTAAGTTCCGTACATGCTTGACGGGATTTAGATCCAGAGACCTTGCCGACCAATCCATGTGTTCAATATCTTCACTCTCCAACAGCTCTTCGACAGTAACTGTGCGATGAGGTGGAGCGTTGTCGTCCATGAAGAGGAACTGAGGACCCATAGCCCTTGTGAAAAGACGCATGTAAGGAAGAAGAACCTCGTTACAATAGCAGTCCCAGGTGACGAACCTCCTTGGGAGATATGAAGGTCGGTCCGGCTACCAAGCATTATGTCTGCTCGAACGAGAACTCCGCGACCTCCAAAACAGTCCCTTTTGATGATGTTGAAGGGGTTATTGCGTGTTCCCCGCTCTGTCCAGATGTGTATGTGTCTAGAATCGCAACTCAGACTAAATCTGCTCTCATCTGTAAAGAGTACTCGTCCCCATTCATTGTCTCTCCAATTCCGGTGTTCCCGGCACCACAGAGAACGCCTTCTCCGATGGGCAGGCGTTAGAGGTACACACCGTACAGGGCGTCGTGCAAACAGACCACCACCGTGCAGTCTTCTGGCCACGGTAAAACGCGATATCGGTCGTCCAGTCGCCTGTGTCGTGTGTCTAGCGATTTCTCCCGCTGTCTGCCGCCTGTTTCTTCTGGCCTGTAAGGCAATATACCGGTCATCTGCGGGTGTGGTTCCTCGTGGACGACCACTACTAAACCCCCGGATAGCTGTTCCTGTAGTTTGAAATTGTCTCCAAAGTCGTGAAACGATGCTGTGAGCAATTCCGAACTCTGCAGCCACACTTGTCACACTGCGGCCTTCCTCCAACTTCCCAATGATTCGACCTCGGGTCAAAGCAGATGTCGTCTAACAGATTGATTTCTCGCCATTTCTCGCTGAGGCAGCAACTCGGTGGGATTTTAACTGCTATACGGCGTGCAATCTCTTTGCCAGAAATACTGATCTTACACCGACAACATGCTTTATACTACTCAGACACTCCCCCATTACGTCTACCTGCATATCTGCGCATGTGCTACCGTACATCACCTTACTTAATCTCCTGATTGGTCTTTCTGTCCGCTCTACCTCTTCGTTCAGCTGATAAGCTAATTTTTAGACTTCGTCCTTAATTTTTGCACACCAGTGTAGATACTGCGTAGTTTCAATTTTCTATGTTATGACATATATTCTTATCCTTACATTTCAGTGAAACTGATTTGATTTAAAAGAATTTTATGTACTTAATATATTTATTAATAAAATTGTAGAATGATGTAGATGCAATAATAGACAAAGACTGAAACTTTTTTTTCGTATCTTTCCGTAGGAAGTTAATTTACTTGCGTTAATTTTATGAGAAAAAATGAAATAAAGCTTTTTATTAAATATATGAGACGAAAGTAGCTTTAGTTTCCATAAAAAAGATTATAATTTTAATGAAATTTAAGACATGTTTCTGTAAAATTATTTATTATGTAATGTTTATATTTTTTTTAAAAATAAATCTAATTCTCTTTCAAAAATCTTATTTAAATGACTTGCTTAGAAACGTTTCCCTTAAGGACTTGTCATTCAAATATTTGATGAAATCGCTAGCTGCAAGCGAAACAAGTAAACAAATTTATATTTTTTGGGTTCTGTTTGATAATTTTTGGCTTCTTGTTTTCTTTTTAAATGTGAATTCATTTGGCTATTTAACTCTGTTTTGATTTATTCTGAATTTTACGCACAGTTTTAAGTGTTTATGGTGAGATAATTTGTTACAATAACTAATAAATTAAAATTAAGCACAGTCATTTCTAAAAGTATTAGCTTCTCTACAGAATACGACATGCGAACATCATCATGGGCAAACGTAGACTGTACTTTTAGAACGTTTAGTGATATTACATCAAATCCAATTACAGTTTTCTGAGGTTTGGATAGTTTGCGTTATTGGCTGAACCGGATGGCTTGCTTACTTTAAAAATGCTTAATATTTATCAAAGGAATAAGTAACGAAAAGTATCGTCTAAGAAATTAGGAAACATGTTTCATCGTCACTATTACTTGGAAAGGCTAAAAATTTTATTTCTGAAATGAAGAACACTATATATTTTATAATCAAATAAGTTGTTGAAATTTCAATTTATGTTTTGTTTACATATTAGCTGTAAGCAGAATTGTACGGTATTTTCTCCCTCCTTACCGCGTAAAGCACGCGGTACGACTGGAAGCACACCCGGCCAGCATCCGGAATTCAAATCCAGGGAGGGCATTCCGCATTTTTTATTTTTTCTGTTTGTAGAGACCTAATGACTCTACTAAAGCGCCTGGAGTAAAATAGAATGAGCTATAATTCGTTACTACCAATATGTGGTGATTGGGTTCCCGCCTTCTCAGTCATTCTTTAATAGGGAAGAACGTAAGATATTTTCTGCTTGCCTTAATGCTGTAAGTGGAAGCATGTCCATGTCCAGCTAACATTGGGAGGTCCTGAGTTCAAGTTCCGGAGAGGGCACTGCACATTTTTCATGTTTCCCTCTTCGGCAAACCTAATAACTGTACAGAATCAGCTATAAAACAGACAAGAAATATAGTAAATCTGAAAAAATCAGTTCATATATTGTTTTACAGAAGTCAATTTAGCATTCGACTGTTATAACATAGCACTTAAAATTTCAGTAAAGCATATTTATAAATTTCCACCTGGAATTGATTAGCTCTAGTTTTCATTAGAAAGTCTTAGACATCCCTCCTGCCCCCCATTGGCCGAGCGGCAAAGTTCCTAAACACTGGTAGTTCGGTCCGGGGTTCGAATCTCGGTGAATGGGCTGGCTAAAAGGACGTTTTCGTGGTTTTCCCCATGTGTCACGTGTAGACTAGCCAGTTTCCCTTAGAAAGTCCTCCACGAAGGCATCCCTCCTCTCAGGCAAATAACCCTCTTTTGCTTTGTCGTAAATAAATGGACCAAACACACATCCTTCCACTTAGCAAGTAACTCTCGAGTGTTTTACCATAACGAAATAAATCCTTGCTACCTAAAACATAGTCATTGCATTAGTGACTAAGCGTAATTTCTTTAGACTAACGCAAAGGTGATAATAAAACTCAAGTTCTAATAGAACGAGAACTAAATTTTTTTCCATTAAAGGAACTGTCGTATTCCCTCACATGTAATTTTGTGGTTCAAGTAGTTAGAATATCATTGAATTTAGATGAAGGGACAATTGATTTTTCATCTGTTAAAATCTGGTGGTGTCTGCAACTTAACTATATAGAAATGGTGGCTAGCGTTTTAGTTTCCTCCTGTCCTAAATTCGGAAAAAGCCTGAACTGAATCTTCTGACTGGTCAACCCCTGCCTCCCGAACAAAACAGAAGCAAATGTGTACACACTCATTATTTAAAAAATACAATAAATCTTTTGTTTAAAAATAAAACAAACTCAAAAACATGTAAAACATTAGTTATAAAAAATAGATTCGGTACTGAAACAGTTTCATGACAAAAATAGCTTCATACAACACATTAACTGAAAACTGCAAAGAGTAAGCAATATATATATATGGAAAAAAAATAAAAATCCCTGACTTAATATAAGTAAAGTGGTAAGCGTAGCGATAGTCGAACGTAAGATAAACTAAAATATAGCTCCCTTTTTCTTGTAAACTGAAATGAAAAATATATTAACTATCTTATAAGTTTTTGTATTAATTAATCCATTGATTTTTTTTATTTTATCTATACTAACATACTTTCATAGGCTCTCAAAAGAATGCAGATTAGTTGATAAGTGCATAAAAACATGTGTTCAGGAATTTAAGGAGCAAGCTTTGGGCAGCGAAGCTAACCTTCATAATATTTCTCTCCCATTTCATAGAATTAATTTCTAAAGTCGGCTTTAGCCTTTTGCCAGCCTTGCTATTCTGGTATTTTTAGTCTGGGACAAGGCTTAATTTAAGATTTTGCTTTGATTAATTTCCAGCGTTACTTAGTTTACCTTTTACTTGAACCATTTTATATTGGGCAAATCGTGAAGCAATGAAGTTTGATTTTGAAGCGCACGAGCTGAGCATTTGTTACGTTTAAAGTTATAATACAGAAATTTATTTCATCTACATTTGGGTCTTAGTCAGACGGGGCGATAAATCGCCTTTGGCAATGTATAAGGTAATAGGACTTAGTTTAGTAACTCATGGATTTCTGCACAAACCTTCATTTGATGAATTTATATTACTGGTGACTTCTGTATTGCTGAATGTTAAAGGGTAAATCTGATATTGTAGGCATTTTGTGCACTTGAAGCCAAATAAGCAGCACTAATTTACTAATTAAGTAGATAACTGTCAGCTATCTGTTTTAATGTTGTTTGACAACAAGAATAAGATCAAGCAATAGGATATAGAGTATAAGAAGCAAGAAATGGGAATAAAGCAGTTGCTAGAAAATTAAGAATGCCAGATGCAGTTGAACTCAAATGAATAATAATATACACTGGTGTGCAAAACTTAACAACAGCAGGTGTTTTTTTGCCATAACTCCACGAGAAATCAACTGAGAGACATGAAATGCAAAAACGAAGGAGAGTATTATGTACGTAAAGGATGACGAAAGCATCCGAGCTGAAAAAGGAAATACAATGCGTACGGTATGGAATCAAACAAAAACAAGGTTTATTGAACGCATAGTATCGTGACTCATGATTGTCTATCCAAGAGGAAGAACAACAAGCAGATGTTCCTCAATATGGAATATGCCCTCCCCTCACTGCAATGGTTGCTTCGCACAGTCTCCGCATACTCAGAACCAACTGAAGCAGCATTTCTTGCGGTAGGAGTGCCCATTCCTCAATCAGTATCTGTTTGAGTTGTTGAGTGTTCTTCGGAGGATGTAAGCGTGCTGCAATGCGTCTCCCCAAAGCGTCCCACACATGTTCGACGGGAATGTAAATCTGGGGAGTACGCTGGCCAATCCATTCGAGTGATATCTTCACTTTCCAGTAGCTCCTCAACAGCAAGAGTCTGATGTCGCCGTGCATTGTCATCCATAAAAATTAAGTCTGGGCCAATGGCACCTCGAAACAGACGCACATGGGGAAGGAGTACCTCCTCACAATAGCGATCCCCGGTTACAGAGTCTCTGTCGAAAACGAGGAGCTCGGTTCGCCCGTTCAGCATAATGTCTCCCCAGAGAAGAACTGCAGGACCACCGTTACGGTATCTTTCCTTACTGGGATGAAACCGAGTCCCGACCTCTCTCCAAATCAAAACGCGTTGAGAATCGCTTCTGGTACTGAACCGACTCTCATCCGTAAAGAGGACACGACTCCATTGATCAGTTGTCCAGTTTTTGTGCTCTCTGCACCACTGTAAACGGTGGCGTCGGTGGCCAACTTTCAACGGGAGGCACCGTTCAGGACGGCGGGCGAATAGGCCCCCTTTTTGAAGGAGTCTGGCCACAGTAAAGTGCGACTCGACAGTAAACGTCGAGACTTCGACAGTAACGCGAGTAAACCTCGACACTTGTCGCCCCGTTGCTGTACAGAGTTTCTGACTGCTGTCGGCCTCTTTTCGCCTGCAGGAAGATACATCGGTCATCGCCTACAGATGTCATCCTCAGGCGGCCACCACCAACCTTTCTAACAGCTGTACCTTTGGTTTGGAATGCCTTCCAAGCGCGCGAAACGGCACTTTTGTTGATTCCGAACTCTGCAGCTACACTGGTGACAGTACGCCTCTCCTCCAGCTTTCTGATCATTGTTCTACGTGTGAAGTCGTCCAGGTGATTTCTTCCAGCCATATTTCACGAACTGACTCACTGGCACTTGCAGCGAATATATTGAATTGCGTCTCCGTTCTTCCTTTTATTCTACTGTTGAGCTGCGCGCCCCGACATCACGCGTTTTGTGTACGCTCACGTCGCCTCCTGACGTTTCGTTCCTGATATTTGCATACGCATGACGTTTCTACTGACTTACGTGTTCATTGTACTAATCTCCAGACCTCCTTTTCTGCAATTTCATGGTTATTTCCCAAATTTTTACATTGTTGCTTAAGTTTTGCACACCAGTGTAATTCAGTGCAGTTATTCATAAAAATACACTGAGAACAACTCTGAGAATAGTTATTCAAAGGAAGAGTTGCTATCGAAACTCTAATGTTTGAACGTGACGCGTGCATTATAGTTTTCGCCATCATTGTTTTGACGAAGGTTGGGGTCTGAATGTATTTAAAACTTAATTTTTTTCATGTTATTATAACATAAATTTACAAAACTTTAACACTTTATATGTTCTGCTTTTGGCAACACTGTTGAGCAAAGGAACTGAAAGAGTTTGTAAACTTCACTTTACACCAGTATATGATATGTCAACGTTTGGTAGCAATGTTTCATTTTTAATAATCTTTTTTTTTTGTTAATTCAAAGGTTATTTAATTTTTTTATTGCTTACGATGTTTTTTTAAATAATAAACTAGGTAAAGAAATCATTAAAAATGCATACACTGTCAAAATGACCACATGTGTACCTTTGCGTTATGATGAATATGTATTCTTATAGGTGTTAAGTAGGCACTAAGAATCGATGTTATTTTATAACTCAATTCCTTTGTTTTTGTACTGTAATGTGTAGGAAAATACTGTACTGATGGGTTTCATGTGCTCTAGTATAAGCAGAAATAATGAAATGTTTTTGACAAAAATAATTTTTCTTATGTTCCATGCATCTTGAAGATACAAAAGGGTAAGAGAATGAATAAGTAGGGTACGATTATTTTTTACTAATCAAAATGTTCCACTCATGCAGTGAAGTAATAACACTAATAATCGAGATGCCCGCAGGACATTGCTGACATACCTGTCCTGGACAGAATGTCCAGAAACACAATTAAAATAAATAAATAAAATCATAGCCATTTGTCCTACTCTCCGTTACTTGCGACAAGTTAATAACGTGTATACAGTAAAGTAGCCCTATCATTATTCCCAAGGATGAAGTCGCACTCGTGCTTTGGGGGAACACCTGGTTCTTCTGTCTCAGTCGCTGAGGACGTATTTAATCGTTCCAAAACGAAAATAAAATAAAAAAAAATTTTTTTCTTCAAAACTTTTGCGACATATTTACATTTAGCTTTGCTGCCAACACCCGTCTGGGCGTTTCTAATTCATTTCTTCAGACTTATTGTGCAGTGAGTGGAAAAGTATCGCTAACAGGATAAGGATAGCTCTCCCTTTCTCTCTCTATGTTTATCTTTCGATACAATACAATGATAGCGGAAGTAAAATAGCGCGATTCACTTTTTTGTTCATTCTATCTCCTGGGAGATTCTTGCATAATGGATTTTTTAAAAACGCATAAGACGATTATTTAGGTCACAGAAGAATTACTTTTCACTCTTTAAATTTTCCGAAATAAAAAGACGCGGTCTAATGAAAGGCAAAGAAGTCATCAACCCTTTTTTTCCCCCCTAACCGCAATCTTTCGGGGTTCCTTTTCTTGTATAATGTAACACGGCATTTTCTTAGTGTATCTAGGTTGGTTTGTCTTAGGCATTAAATCGGTTGTTGGTTTCCTCAACTGTTGAGTTCTTTTTTACATAATAGCCAGGTCAATAGGTCTCAGAAATTAATCTGACCTACTGTTATGTTCAACGCAGTGCCAAAGATAAAAATTTTTTTACACCACAAAGGCAAACCTTAATTGTCACTATCAATCACAGACCATATGGTCTTGCAGTGGTTTTATTATATGTTTTCCATGTGCATGGTTGTTTTAAAGAAAAAATAATAATAAATGAAATTCTAATTGTTTTCTTTCCTTGTTTTGCAGAGATGATTATCTGAAGAAAATCATGAAAATTAATCCTACACGAGGAGAAAGGTAATATTATATATTCCTTATTAAACTTTGCATAACTATCATTAATATTTATGATTCAGCTTTCAAATAATTGTTAAGCAATTCTGAAAGGAAAGGTAATTGTAAACAAACCTTAGAAGCTAATTTTCTGAAACAATTTTCCTTACCTAGATATTTTTTATTCGTAAAATATGCAAATTATCTCTGCAATGATCAGCTTTCTGTTTTATGGCGTGTTTTTATATCTTTATTTCTTTTATTTTAGTGTATTTTAGCAACAGCGTAGTTTAATACTGTTTAAACTATCGACTTAGAATAGAAAAAAGGTTTTAATTTCTTCCTGGATACGAAACCATTGTGTTTTATGGGATAATTTTTTTACATATAAAATGTCTAAAATTAAATACTGTGTACTAACGATTTTTCATTTACGCAGTTATCTACTTAGTCCTAATTTTAATCCAAGTAAAATTTCGTTGACATTTTCTTAGTTTCATGAAAAATAAGATGGAGATTAAAGTTAACTTCATGCAATTCCAGTTGAAGAAAGATGCAAGGATTTATATATTAGTACCAGTCTTAAAAATCCTAAATTATTATGAAGGTGCATATTTTATAAATAGTTATGTCGTGTTAGGAACATTCAGCATAAAGTCGGAAATAATCCCTTTGAAAATTTAGATTTCCAAATTTCTTTATGAAAAGAAGGAAAGAACTAATTTTTAAAAACCAGTGTGAGTTAATATAATTACTCGTATTAATTGTCTAAAACAAACAATACGTTGCCTTAGAATTGTTTAGTATTCATGTTATGCTATCCACAAGATAGATAAAGAATAAAAAAATACAATAAAATTGGCAGGGGAAACATATAATATTTTGAATCAATGATATAACGAATATTCTGTGAACGGAGTTACGATCTCTCGCTTTTTAAATATTGATTCTAGATAAATTATCTATTTAACCATAAAATTCCTCACAAAAATCTAAGGGATTTTACGCGACACAGCACAATGGGTCAATGGTTTCGGCATAATGGGTGGCAGGACTATATTAGTATAATTTGTTGATTGATTGATTACTTCTAATAAATATTTGTTCTGTTGTCCATTGAGCAAGTTTCTAAAAAGTAAAGATAAAACGAAATAAAACATAGGCTTAGCAAAAAATTTCTTTTTGTCTTTTTATTATGAACGTTTTGTCTGTTTACTTTATTTATTAAGTACCCCGTTCTTGGCGTTTCGCCATAGAAAATTTTAATCAACACCAAAATCACAAAATACTTAAAAACAGCATATCTTTAGAATTTCCGGTAAACAGTCTCGCACGCTGGAAATAATTTTTTTTTTTCGTACAATATTTACCCTGCCCGCTTTGAAATCATTGAGTTTGCAAGTTAAAAATTTGTTAGACTTTTACAAAATATGAAGTAGATAATAAAATAAATTCGAAATTCAAAATTCGTAATTCTAGGTGCCCATGTTCGGGTGGAGGCCTACATTATTCAAAATTAAATGCTGTAGGTGTCGTAGTTTTTTTTCACATTGCGAAAAACATATATACATTCTTACAGAGTCTTCATTATACAATATCTTTAATACAGGGCGATAATATTTGGTGGCAACAATCTGAAATGGGATAAGCCGTTTATAGCGATTCAACGCAAAATGCTGTTTCGCGACAGATTACCCCATTCGGAACTGATGTCCCTTTTGGGCTAAGAACTTTTTGCACTTATGAAGAATGACGTTTAGGTAAATAACGAACGAGTGTGCCATGCAATCATGTAAATTATGTATTGCTTTACCGTGGAAAATAATAAGGGAAAAGAATATACGAAAGAAATAGTTTTATTTACAAATTTAATGTAATTAATAAAATTAATGCACAAGTAAGAGAGGAAAGTTGGTAAGTAGAAGGTATGGTAATAGCTTTTTGAATATTTATGGAATGAAATCCGATGGTAATACAAATTTTAAAATGTAACGTTATTTGACTACGTTTACATTTCGAAAGTAATTTTGATATTTCAAAGGCGCAGGTGATTTTACGTTAAAAATAATTGTATGCAACGCAATAAATTTCCATTAGAAACCTAAACATTTCAAAGCATGAAATTCAATGAGCAGAGTTTTGAAGTTTTAAGATCTTCTCTAATATCGTCAAAACGTCGAAATATGCATCATGCAAAAAATTATTAGTAATTTTCTATATAATGTAAAGAGTTTGCCCATGTTCAGTTAAAAAAGAATCTGATGTGCACACCGCATCACTTCCTTGTACGCCTATTAAATTAAATACGTTTTTTGCTGAACTTCATGTTAAACTTATTTTTGAGATTTCTTCAAATTCAAAGGGCCCTTTTGGCTCTAATGATTCCAATAGAAAAGAGAGATGCACAACAGGCAGTTACAGCAGTGTCATGTACAAAATTTCAACATTCTATGGCTAATCGTTTTTGAGTTAAACGTGATACGTAACTACGTACACGTCATACCAAAACTTTTCAAGTCCCAAATACGAAATTTCAACATTCGACAAGTAATCGTTTTGAGTTATGCGTGATACATACTAAGTACAGACGTAACCCCGAAATTAGGCAACAGTCCCAAGACGAAATTTCAACATTTTACAGCGAAACGTTTTTGAGTTATGCGACATATGTACGTATAGACATCACAACGGAAGTAGTCAAAATGGATATTTCTGTTGAAATCCGAAAACCGAAATTTTCGCAATTGCGACACTTCCTTTCATACAAGGAAGTATAAATAAAAAGAAGGAATCTCTGCTATCCACTGGTTCGAGAATCGATGATTCGATTCTTAGTACAGAAAATTGTGTAATACCTCTGCAAATATTAGGGATGCTATAAAGCCTTAACTGCCGCATACAGAAGGCTCACTAATGGGCTTCATACAAATTCTTAGGAAAATAAAAAAAGTGCCTTCGTTAAGGTAAGAGATTCAGAATCTTAAAATTATCTGCTATAACATACCTTTGCAATAGAGTTTCTCATTACCTTTGGAGAACTCTTAACGCAACATTATTGTTCCGAAGAATCCGTAGGTAACAATACTGTATATTTATATATCATTAGCTTACTCCTACATATTATTTATTGAATTTTTAGAAATCTCTCTCAAATTAATAGCGAAAACAATATAATTCAATGCAGTTCATATTCAGAAGAATTCACTGAGAACAACTTTAAGAATAATTGTTCTGAGTGAAAGTCGCTGTTGAGTGGTGATAAACGTTAGCGTTTGATCATGACGTGGGCGTTTACAGTTTTGTCATCGTAGTTTTAAAGGGAAGTTGAGATCAGAATGTATTTTACAACTTAATTCCTTTTTAAGCTATTATAACGTAATTTTTGCAAAACCTTAATTTAAATAAACGTCGATAGTCGATGGTACTTTAAACTTCAATCCTTTTGTTCTTTTATATTTACTGTAATACATAATTTTATAAATTTTGCAACCTAGCGAAAGCCGACTGACGAACCACAATTGGATAATACTGTATTGCATGCCAAAATTGTGCCTTGAAATGGTAAAGGACGCTGCTGAGCAGTAGGTAAAAGCGAGCGTTCTGCTGGCGTAAATTGTCCTTTACAGATTTCAAGCGGCATCATTATACATCATTATGCCTATATTCATAGGGTGGAAACAGAAATGGAGCAGCTACTTAAAGCAGGGATTTGAAAATCATAGTTTATGCCTCCTTCGAATAAAACTTGGTCTTTTCCTTTGTTGTTCTTATTTGTCCCGCATCTGTGAACCAGCAGATAGCTAAAATGTTGAATTAATGGCTACCGAACACGATGTTATACAGATTTATAGTTAGTAGTAAGTCATTCATAATGAAATAATCGTCCGTATAAATGTAAAATTTAATATAACTCCGTACGTGTACTGCAAAATCCTATGTTCAGCTGCATTTGATGCATTACAGCTTGGTAAAAGAAGTGTAATTAAAAGTTTAATCCCTTTCTCAAATAGTTTGTCCTGATTACAAAACCTTTTCCAGTTATCATGTATAATATCATTTAAATTAATTTCAGATTGATTTATTCTCAAAATATTTGTACAATACCATCTATCACAGGGAAAAGAAAGTTTTATCTCATTTTTTCTGTAATACTATTATATTATCAAATTTTGCGCCTCAAGAACAAAAAATTTTTTGTATGCGGCGATAGTTAATTTAAAATGTAGTTTTATTACATTAAATTGTTACAAATCGAATGGCCGATTTTACGAATAATTGGGGAAAAAAGAGAGAAGGAAAAGAAAAAGAGTATTTGTTTAAATAGCCACCAGCACACTGTATCGTTGAAAGCATGTGGCAACATCATTTATACGTGTTTGTAAAATTAAGTTTTTCTGGAAGTGATGAAGGCTTCCAATATCCGATAAATTGATGCGTCTTTGGTAAAGTATTTCTTGGATAAAAAGAATTGACTCAAATGCCAAAAAATGACGGTCTGCTGAGGAAATATTAGGAGAAGATGGCGAATGAGGCACAAGATCGAACCTTAAATTATGTTTTGGTGTATGGTCGAAACTGCCATATGTGGTCGAGATTTATGATGAAGCTATAAGATTTCAAATTTTTTTTTAAGTGCCGATTACTTTGTCACGTATTTGCCATACCTATACAATATCGAGCTACTTTGTAGAAGCAATGAATATCATCAGCAGCAGACCATCATACAATAAATAATATCTTTGGATGCAAAGTTATATTTGGAGTTTTCATTCCTATCCTCCCGCGTGCTTTGCCATTATTACATAAACGAATTTCTACGAACAACGTCTATGATTTCAGAGCATCCACTTTTTTTCGCGAACCGAACTGTCCACCAGCAGCAGAGCGGTAAAATCGTTGAATACTGGTAGTTCGACCTAGGTTTAATTCTAGGCTAACAAGTTGGCTGCGCGGGGATTTTCGTAGTTTTTCCAGCATGTAAAGTGGATGTGAGCGAGTTTCCCTTATAAAGTTCTCCTCGAAGGCATGCCTGTTCTTAAACAGGTAGCCCTTGCAATCTTTGCTATAACCAAACCACAGTCACAATCAGTTGCTAGAAATGTTCTTCTTAACAGAGATAATCACACTTCAAAACTCTGTGCCTTGTGTTAATCAATAAGATACGCATTTGTGAAGTTTGCTTCTTTATTGCAAGGTTAGGGTAAGTTAGGTTAATTAATTAAGAAAAAGCAAATCGAAGGTTAACTGTTATAGGGAGGGATGCCTTAGTGGAGGACGTCTTAAGGGAAACTGGTTCTAATCCATGTTACATATGGCAAAAACCAGCTATGAAACCAGCCCGCTCCATTCCAGGCCGAAGTACCAGTGTTCAGCGACTTTGACGTTGTGTTGTACAGTTGTTCAAAAGCAAACAATTAGTGCCAGAGCGATCTCTTACACAGGAGCACTTTTTATCAATTGCGAGATTTCATTAATTATAATTGTTCTATGTAAAGTTAAAAAAACGTTAAAGAACGCAGTTTAATCATTTGTCTGACTGGAAATAATGCGTTATAACTAGAAACATGATTTCATCGCAGAAATAAGGTGAAATTCTCGATACAGTCACATTATAAATCCTAAAACTCCGCAAAAACAGCTTGAAATTTACACTTTTCTCGAAAAGTATCGCAGCCGAAGATATACTGCAACATGTCAAGGAGAGGATGTATCTGATTACGAATACAGTCTCATCGACCGGCAAACTGTCACCAAGCAGCGCAATTAAACGCCAATTATAGATAAGCCGTGACATACAAAAGTATTTATAGAATCTGCACATTCGTTTGATGTGACACCGATTGATTCTCGATAAGCTATGTCTTGTTTTTATGAACAAAGATATAATGCCTGTAATATTTTCTTGTATTTTGAAAAAAAAAAATCTGATGTAAACACCGCATGATTTCCTTGTACGGCCTATTAAATTATGCATATTTTTGCTGAACTTCATTTAAATTTATTTCCTCGAATTTCATTAGAGATATATTCCTAATTCAAACAATTTAGTTCTCACTTCGCGGCAAGGCAAAATACATAAAAACTCAAAACATCATCATTAAAAATTGAAAGACATAGAAAAACATAAAACATCAAATAGCGATAAAACAATTAAAAACAATTATTACAATTAAAGTTAAGAGTTTCTGCGCAAAAACAAGCAATTCGACCAACACGCAATAAGACAGATTCTTCGGTGCACAAAACTAAAAGTTTCCTTTTGGTATATCTTCATTAAAAATTGAAATATGTAGAAAAACATAAAACACCAAATATAGTTAAGACAATTAAAAAAAACAAATTTTACAATTAAAATTAGAGTTTCGATGCTCCCCCCCCCCCAAAAAAAAAGTTGGCCAGCGGGCAATAAGACAAAATTTTTGGTCAGCAAAACTGAAAGTTTATTTTCGGTCCCACACGGCAAAAAGACACTGACTGAATTCACTTTCCATCTAAGAGTTTCAAATGTAAACAAAGGGCAACCTCGTTAGGTTCAGTACCACTTAAACAACTTTTAAATTATTGATAACTCTTCAACCATTGCATGCTGATTAACTAAAAGCATATAAACCCGAACAGGAACTCGAAGAGGTAAGTTCGCTTTCCTCCCTTGTGCTGCATGCCACTGAGCGGCGTGGAAGCACAGAAAACTTTTGCAAATTTTGAATAAAACCTTAATCGGAATATAAGAACAGCATAATTCAATCACTTTTAATGCAAAAAAAATGCATTTCGGTACATTAAAAAATTTGTTTGTACAAAAATTTGTTTGGTTGTTTGGTACAATAGTACCAACATACAAGAAGAAAAGAAAACTGAACTCACCAAGCCCAGTAACAGAGTGGGTATATAACTATGTATGTATTTATAAACGTTTGATACGGCCGACTACAACCAAAAAGGGAACTGCGCAACTAGATGTTATAGCAATCCCATATACAAAATTTCAACATTCTGAGGTTAATCATTTATCATTTATGCGAGATACAAATATACGTACGTACAGACGAAAAAAATCTTTGCTGAATGTATCTTATATCCATTGTGAAAAAAAAAAAGAGTCGTTTATTCTGTTAGTAGTACAGACGTCTTGCAAAAACATCTGGATTGATTCGAGAACGGTCAAAATGGATATTTTTGTTGAAATATAATATACGAAAATTTTCGCGATTGCAATACTTCCTTTACTTCGTGCAAGGAAGTAAAAATGGTTAAAATTTGGAACGTTCCTTCTGAACAGCAGGCATTGAATTTGGAACAGCAGGCAGTGGATTATTTTCAAAGTTATGGAATCATTCCATTAAATAAGGATGTATTAATGGACATGGTGTAGTAAGTTAAATCTAGCTGACAAAACAGTAATAGACTGAAAAAACTACCAACGGAAAGTTTATACTCATTGCATTCTAATAGAGCTCCCAGTACAATGAAAGAGCCTAAGAAAGTAGTAGAATTCAACAAGCCTAATAGTAAAGTGCAGAAATGAAGTTTGGTTGAATACTGATTGTTTATTAAACAAAGGGACATCATTTCGTCAGCATTATGCGAGAACGATTGGTGCAACTTTGGCGTGATATCCGCTAAATTTCGGGGTTCGAGGTAGCCAACTTTCACGGTCGACGGTATAATACGTAAGTACGCTAATAAGTAACACGGATACTTAGTTCGTAAATAAATAGGCATTATATTATACATCTTTAAATAACTGAAATTTATATTTCATTGATAAAAGCACGAATCTATAAAACCATTGCCTAAAGATTTAGCGCGTGCTTTGTTTTTAAAAAATCGAGTTGTGACATCTGGGTAATAGCCCTGATATATTCTTCTTGTAGAATATGTATCTATTTCTTTATGGATAATGTAAAATATCGAAAAATAACATAGAAAAACTCGTGTAATTTTAAAGAACAAAATATGTAGATCCGTGTTTCTGCCGTGATGATTATTTGTAAACTAGTCATTGCAATCAACATTGTTATATGAGATAAAGATTGTCGTATAGAAGAAAGTCGTTTCGATACATTTTATCATGCTCACAAAATTTCTTTGAAGTAACATAATCTGAAATATACAAAAGGAATCGCCTATCCTTGATTGACCGAAAGTCAGACGAAAATACAAGGTTAATTCAAAGATTAAAGTTTTGATTTGAACCACCAGCGTCCGAGCAGTAAAAGCCACTGAACATGGGTAGGTTTGGTTTGGTTTGGTTAATTTGATTATGGCAAAGCATATGAGGGCTATGTGCCTAAATGGAGGGATGCCTTTGTTGAGAATTTTCGAAGGGAAACTGGTTTCTATGCTCGTTACCCATGGGGGAAAAAATACGAAAACATCTATGCAGCCAGCACGTTGGCCGAGATTCGAGCCCTGGACCGAACTACCAGTGTTCAGCCTCTTAAGCGCTCCACCACTCGTGGGCTGAGCATGGGTAATTCGGTCCGAGACTCGAGCCACGGCGAACTCGATAGCTACATGGGCGTTTTTGAGGTTTTCCCCATGTATAACGTATATACGAACCAGTTGCCTTTAAAAAGTCCTCCATGGGGTATCCTCCCTTTCTTTATAGTGCGTAATGGCGGAGCACGTAATCGATAAATAAAAAGAGTTCTGATTTAGATTTGAGGAGAGAATTATTCTGCTTTGTATTTTCTGTAAATTTTGTTTAAATGTAGTAGTATGTATGTTATTAGAATATAGAAAATAAACCGTAAATTAAAAATTACATAAATAATAGGAACATATTTGAAATTCGTGAATTTATTGGATATTCGAAAAGAATTCTAATTTTAGAAAAACCTCAGAAAATTTTAAAAATGATCGTTCGAAATTATACGACGATAAACTTACTACTGCAATCATAACTCGCAATCCCTTATATCTGCAAGCTACAGTTCATACATTAATTATATCGTAATATGCTGCATAAGTATTTTTCATTTACTCTTCAGAAGCATAAACAACTCTAGCTATTTTTCTATACGTCGAACTTTTTTATATGTAAAGTATGGCGACCAGCTAGTATTCTGACTGCTGACCATAACTCATTCTATTCAAAACTCACGATGTGTCGTCCCATCATTGTTTGAAAACCCACGATTCCAAACTGCCACTCAGTGCGGGAGTTAAAGAAAAATGTAAATTGGCTTAATGAACCAATTTGAACGTGATATCACGTGTCAGCTACAAAACATTTTTGGATATTATGAACGGCGGGCTGGGACAAGGAAAACTTGTACCGATTGATAAAAGGTCTCATTAAAGGGAAGATCGGTATCTGCCTACTCGTTTCTGGTAGTACAATAAAGGTTATCAAGTGAAATGAGTAACAAACGACGGAAATTAAAAGAAAAAGAAGGAAAGAAAGAGGAAAAGTAGTATTATTTTACGTTTTGTATTTTAATGAAGGAGGATATATATGTATATATGGTAGTAAATTGTTTTGCTCCTAGAAACATTTCAGCACGAATATTAGATTCACTTTTTAAATTTATTTTACAGATTGAACAGGTGTTAATCATCTTTTATTCTCTTTTTCCCTTTGACAGAAGTTAGTGTATATCGCTTCTTTAAATTTTAACTCTATGATATCTACACTTCTGTTGCTACTGCCAATCATAGGACAGACTTATTGCCAAACCGATAGCAAATTTTTCTGAAACACGATTTTGATTTGATTTGATTTGATGGCATTGATCTTCTAAGGAATTAAATTCTTTCTATCATGCTTCTTCATGTTGTTGTAATTAGGCTATTCAGACATCATTTAGAAGCTTTCGGGTTCAGTTCCCAATCGTACTTTTTTCACTGGTTGTTCAAATATCATACTCATTCTGTAAATCTTCCTCAGTGCTACAGTACTTCCTATTTTTATTTATTAGGCTCGTGTTCATTCCTGAATGTACTATTGTGATTTAGTACTATATTTTGTAATGACTCATTGCTTTGTTTTTCCACAGTGTTGAGTTAGTTGTTCTAAGGCGGTAATCCGTTTTAAATTAGTTTATATTCTGTTTAAATTTCATCTGTACAGTACTTTGTTTTTCTACAGTGTTGAGTCTAAGTCGGTAATTCTTTTCGAAATAGTTTAAATCCTGTTTGAATTTCATCTATGCAATATCTGAAACAATTTTTCCTTCTTGCAGTATTTTTTGGGGTAAAACATTCTTAAATCTTGCATCTATTAAATACATCTATTCATACATTTATTATCCCTACAATCCCACAGTATATATTACTGTAAAGAGGTTAAGGCCTTTGATGGTAATATGCTTATTGATTTCATTAATTCTCAGATGTTTAACTGACCTGAATTCTAATTAAAAATTTGATGCTCAAAAAGCGTGCAATTTGTTTAGTTAGAACATTTAGTATTTGCATAAATACTTTACAGTATTGTATTCAATATTTTGGTTGGTTTACGTGATTATAGCCAAGTCTCGAGTACTATCTGCTTAAGGGGTGGTGTGACTTCGTAGAGGACTTTCTAAGGGAAACTGCTTCGTATTCACGGTAGATATGGGGAAAAGCACGAAAAAGCCTATGCAGCCAGCCCGTTTGCGGGATTAGAACCTGAGACGAAACTACCAGTGTTTAGCGATTTTACTGCTTGGGGGGGGGGCGCTTGTGAGCTTGATATCTTAGACCTGTCACGTGTCACTAAAGCATCTAAGTGCATACATTAGCAACTCTGAAATCTTAATATAGGGGCGTTTTAAATGAATGTAGCACCATATGAATTCAGTTCTAGGATCACATGTTCTAGGATTAAATGGCCAAAACTAGGCCCGACTTCAAAATTACTTCTGAAAAATAAAAAGTGGTAATTTTGCGAAATATTTAAGTGCGAATATTTAAGAGAATATATATTTATTAATATTTATTGCGAATATTTTAGTTTAGAACTGATATTAAATTGGAAGCTTCAATATTCTTTAATAAAGAACTTATAAAAGTGTCCGCTATTCATTTAGGAAAATATATCTAAAAACATATTTTTAATTCCATTTCTTGGTTTGACAAGCAAACTGTATTCCATCTGTTAGATCTCGTTGTGATATTAAAAATTCGTTCTCCACTTAGACATTTCATCACACTTCATCTTCTAAGTTTTCTATAGCCTAATGATGATTCTGCTCTCTTCCGAAGATATTTATACTTGACGTTTCGATAGCATATATTTTAGAATACATACCAGTTATTGAAAAAAATGAGATGGGAATATTCCGTATGTTAGAAAACAAACCAGGAAAATTTCAAGAATAACTTTGATCACTTCTAGGTTGAATCTAGAAGAATAGAAGCCAAGTAAATATGTTCAGAATGGATTAATTACTTAAAAAAGTTTTCTAACCTTTTTTTTTTTTTTTTTTTTTTTATGTTACGGATGTTAAGAATTTTTATTACGTCCATGAGATAAATTTGGTTACTTTCGGGAACTTCACACCACTTGAAATTGCTCAAATACAAATATAGAATACAGCATCAAACCATTTTTCATTCCTATTGCTTTGCTCCCATGATTTGATATGTGAATGGTTTATTTCTAATATGTTAAAGGTAAGGATGTCATATTTTTAACAAATTTGCTCGTAGTATTTAATAGTGTAAACTAAATTTAAGGAAGGAAATTATAGGTAGTGTAAAGAATCTTAACCATTGTGATATAAATCTTTTAAAATGTAAAAAAAAAAAAAAAAAAAAAAAAAAAAGAAAAAGGATTTAATTGTTAAAGTAGACATTTTCTAAATACAGTTTTAATAAGAAACTAAAGGTATTCTACAGTTTTGTACCCATTAGATAAATATATTCATGAAATTAGAGAGAATACCTTAAAAGCCAAATAATTTAAAGCAAGTTAGATTAGTTTTTAATAGGGATCTTTTATTGGAAACTGGCTTGTATTCATGTTACACCGAGCCCATCAGCCGAGCGGTAAAGTCGCTGAACACTGGCAGTTCGGTCCGAGGCTCGGACCGGTTGCATGGGCGTTTTCGTGGTTTTCCCAATACGTAACGTGTAACGAGCCAGTTTTCCCTAGAAAATCCTCCATGAAGGCTTTCTTTCCATTAAGCGGACAGCCCTCAAGCACTTTGCCGTAATCAAATAAACCAATCATGTTACACAAAATCTCCCATGTAACCAACCCGTCTACAAGGATTTGAACCCGGATCGAACAACCAATATTCAGCAATCTTACTTCTGAGCCGCAGGCGAGAAATTCGATTCTAATCATAAATTGCCAAACCGATCAACCTACTATATATCATTGCCGAGTCTCCGCAATAATGTGATATTATTTTACGGCAAAACAGATCGTTGTGCACTTCGGGAAAAGAATAAAGCAACAAAATTACAAGAAAGATTCGAAAAAGAATGTAAGTGCCTAATTTTTAATAATCTTTATTTAATAATTCATATTTGAAATTTGTATTTAAATTGCAAAGTGCACTTTATTTTCATATGTTGATAATTTTTACCAACTTGCGATAAATGTCGATAGTTTGAGAATCTATAAAAAAAATCTAAAAAATCCACTAACTTGCACCCGATTAATAATTTTTACCCTTTAACCTGTAAAACATCTCCAAACTGCTTTAATACGCAAGTACCCATTCTCCACCAATAGTAAATTATAGAATGCTTCCCTTTCGCTTAATAAAGAAAAATCACGCAAAGGTTTACAACAAATTACACAGATTTATACGCACATACGCGAAGCTAAAATACCTGTCAAAATTCTAAATACAGGTAAAGGGACCGATATAAGGAGGTTAGGAATGGAATATGTGGCTGAAATGGCACATTGAGGCAATAGAGAGTGCTGATGAGATCACTGAGGGAGCGAGTCTGCTGGCTTAATTCTTTGAAATCCAAACCTTTCGCTAACTTGTATCCTTAAAATGCCGAACCGCCCGAAATACTATTCCAGTTTCACAGCAGCTTCCTCCCTTCTCTGTCCATTAACGCAAAAAAAGGTGTGAAAATTTCGAATGACATCCTTTCTACGCTCTGACAAATATTCCATTAGCCTTTGATCCCATTCTTTATAAACCTATTCTGAAGGTCTTAAACTGAAATCAGGGAATCAACAACGAAATGCCACTTGCAACCTTAAAGATAAGAGACCACAATTAAACCTCTTAGGACAAGCTGTCTTCAGTAAACTGATACCATGCATTTGGGGAAACTGTATCTGCTACTACATACCTTAGGGGGAGGGAAGAAAAAAAGATCGTAATCTCCGCCGTTTTGAGGGCGATTGTGGTCGTCTGAATGAAGGGCCGTGTGGAGCGGTTTGGTCGTCAAAGAGTTAAATCGTCATTGTCCGTTCCGCAGCAAACTAGTAGTTTGCTCCGCTTTACAAATAAGAAACTCGCCGATATGCACTTGACCTATTGGGCTGCAGATGGAAACGGACCAGCTGTGATAGGGAGAATGAATGGTTCCGGAGTAGTCAGCTGCCGATTCGCCAATTGTACAGAGGCTGTTCGCACATTTTTTACACGATGTATATTGTATTCACAAAACTAAATTACATAAAATTCTTGTGTTTTAAATGTTCTATTTGACATCCCTTATTCTGAACTATCTTTCGACACCGCAATTTCCAGGGTAATGATGCCTTTTGAAGTGTCAGAAGAGGTATTCTATCCCATTCCTCCCGAACAGCTTCCCAGAGTCCTGTTAGGGTTTGGGGACAACGTTTGGATAATGCAGTTTTTAAAAGTCCGAAAGCACAAAAATCCATAGGTGACATATCCGGAGATTTAGTAGGGATATCAGTGAAGGGTATGGCCTTGATACCAGTTTTTTTGTTCCATTTCTTTTATGAAATTTACAGTGGATTTTGATGTCTGACTGCTAGCTTTGTCCTGATGGAGTCTCACAGTTTGATGGCACTGTGGGTAAAGCGATGGTATTTCATTCAGAAAAATTGGCGATAAAATATGTTCCTGATAGTATTTGGAGCTAATCTTGACATTTTTTTGCACTCTCTTTATTTTTAACTTGCCATTATAAGGAAAACCAGCAACAATCATGAATCCCTTAGAAAAACTTTCTTTCGATTCTTTGAACCATGTACTTAAATTTTTTCTCCTTTTTTAAGATAATAAATGGCTCTTTTTTGTTACAATCATTTAAATACACCCATGCTTCATCTATTGTGACAATTGTTTTCCAATTTTCTTTGGATAAGTGTTTCTCATATAGAATTCTGCAGCATGTCCTGCGTTGAGCGATATGCTTTGTAAGAAGACGATGCACATTGCGTTTTTTCGCTTTCTTAAGATTTAAATCAACGTTTATCATTTTGTTTACAGTGGACACCGAGCATTTTAATGATTTTGCAACTGTCCTTTGACTAGGGGGGATTTTCTTTTAACATTAAACAACGTACCTTTGCAGTAATCGAAGATGTCCGTTTTTTCCTTGGATACTTGTTTGGAATTTTTGTCCCACTTGAGGCTCTAATTTGACGTTTGTTTCATTTCTTGTTGATAATATTACCTATCGACGCTTTAGATATCACAAAACCATGACTCTCACATCGTTTTTGGATAACGGAGTATGCATATTTCTCTTCGGAAAGAGCGTAAATGCAGCCTTCGAACCACTGCTTTGTTAAATTCGCCATTTTGAATAAAAACAAAACTTTCAAGCCACAAACGATAATTTTGACTTTTAAAGACATAGTACAATTGCAATTACTTTTTTTCCAGCAAACAATTTTTTATTACCGCTTACCAAGATCGTCTAAAAAATGTGCGAACAGCCTCTGTATTAACGCCAGTTGAGCAAGGTTTAACGTCAGAAGTTACTCTGACTGCTGCAACTATTACGCATTGTTTTCTGCTGCCTGAACTTGCCAGCTTGCCTACTTCTATTCATTAGTAAAAATGTTATATATCATAAATTTAACAAATAAATTAATGCAATATGTAATAAATGCAATACATAATCAATTTAATGCAATACATTGTAAATATAACGCATTTAATATTTTGGGTTGGGAATTGCCTCCTATATGCTTTGCCATGCCAATAAAGTAATTAATAAATAATAAAGATATGTTCAAATTATTAAGTAATTTGTGATTCTTCAAAAGTAACATTTAGTAAGACGCCACCAGTTTGTCCGCAGTTACCATTTAACTGCACCACAACAATTTCCAGCTATTATTATTAGTGAATGGTTCTACCAAATCCTTTCAGCGTATTTTCTCTTATTATTGCTTTTTTAATTTCTTAAATTCAATTGTAAAATTTGCAGCACTAGACGCTAATTTTCTACTTGTTATTCCTTCGTCTTTATAATAGAAGTTTAAGATATTTTTCTAAATTCTAAATAGTATTATAAATATATATATGCGTATCATAAATCATAATTTATTATTATTATTATTATATATACACTGCTCGACATTTAAAATGCAACACCAAGAAGGAGTGGTCAGAAATTTATGCAAATTTTAGAGTAGACGCGCGTCACTGAGTTATACGAATGATGTGAAATGCGCAGCAATATAGAGAGAGAGAGAGAGAAATACATATATACCTTCTTACCTGGATCGATGAGCTGATTTTTTATTCTTATATGTTGGTAAATTCTAAATTTTTGGCTTTAAACGTGACTGAATTACGTTTTTTTTATGTCCTGGTTAAGGATTTTATGCCTTTAGTTAATCTGCATGCAATAGTTACAGGAATTATCAGTAGTTTAAAAGCATAAGTGGGACTAAGCCTAACGGAACGCGAATTTGTTTACATTTGAAATTCTTGTATAGTATAGTGAATTAAACCAGTTTGTGCACCAGCTTCGGTGTCGTTCTGCCCAGTCGGACCAAAAGTTAACTTTAAATTTTAATGCACCGAAAATTGTGTCTTTTTTCCGTTGCCGAGTTGCGTGTCTTTGAATAAAAACTCTTATCTTTAATTTAGAAGTGATACACAAAATTCAGCGTAATATTTGCAAATTTTCACAGGGCTAGTTTCGATGGTTTTACCGAACCATCATCTTAAACTGCCAAAGTGCAAATGAACGAAATAAGATGTAGAAATAAGATAAGAATGGCTGGACAGGAGTTAAGCTACTGGCGCCACCTATTGATGAAACAAGAGAACTAAAACATAATTTCCTTAAAGGCTGAATAGAATTGGTAGTTAACTAGAACAAAAAAAAAATTTTTAATGTGAAACGCCTCTAGAAAATCTAATTCATCAGTGGAAGATATTTTTTGAATAATTTTTTGTTACAATTTTGTTGTTTGACTTCTAAATTAATGATTGTTCGGCGTGTTATTTTAACCTAAATTACTCTTAATTTTATTTGAAAAAAAAATTTAACGGTTATTAATTGCATTCGGTGTTTTAGGTTTTTTGTATTTCACATTTTTTAATGAAGTTTTGAGCTTAATAAATTTTTGCCTTGCCGCTGAATGAGAACTGAATTGATTGTATGAGAAATATATCTCTAAATGGAATTCGAGAAAAAAGTTTGATTGACATCCAGCAAAAAATAATGTGTATTAATTTAATAGGCTATAAAAGGAAATCATATGGTGTCAACATCAGATTTTTTTTAATTATAGCTATAAATTTATTTTCGCTTTTGAACCGAAATATAAAAAATTTAATTACTTCTAGTCATCATTTTTTCCTTGAGTGGTAGTGGAAGAGGGGTTGGAGACCTTCGCTGACGTCTCCCCGGGGTGGTGTCCTTCAAAATTGTGGTGGAAATGGGCAAAATTGGAAGCTCTTGCCAACGACAGGCATATTCTTGTAGTCCTTGTTACGATGAAATTCGTGGGCTTAAGAATTTGGTGGTTTCATGGGTCAGACAAGACACATTAGTCACAACATAAAACGTTATGCTGTACCCCTGGAGTGTTTTTCATTTCTTGGATATACTTGGATCTTCAGAGGCGATTGTCAGAACTTGATATGATACCTTTTGGAAGAAGATCATGAATATCTATGAACTTAAAAAGAGGAGGGACAACAAAACATATCCTAACGTTTGATATCTATGAACTGTCTAATGCATAAATATGAGTATGCATTAGGATGAGTATGTCTTTGCTCATTCATTTTTCCAATCATCTGCCTTTTTCGCTTATAGAGTCAAACATTCTAACCGGAAAATGAAGGAGATATTTTTCACAACTGCAGCAAATTAGATTAAAAAGAAAAAAATTAGAAGTTTATCATTTCGAATTGTGACATAATAATACGTAAAACACCTGATGAAAAGATGGACAATTAACACTTCCCTTTAAAGCATGGTGTTGAATTTAATCGCATATTTAAATTCCGTTGAACGCTGAACTTCTTACATACCGTCACGTGCCGAATAATGAACAATATCTTACACGTCCTTGCGAAAAAAAGAGAACAAAACATTATGTACAGAGAAGAGAGTAATCAACAAACACATAATCTCACACTTCAGAAACGAAGTACAGCATCAATGATTAAAAACCGCAAGACCAGGCAAGGGTGTGGTCAGCTGACCAGTGTCTGGGACTTCCGCAATCTCTGGTTCAACCTTGGCCTTCAACTAAAAGGCCATTCTCCTTCCTTTTTCTTATACGAAAAACGAGATGGTGACGTCATACTCTTCTTACCCTCTTTGTGGTGGGTGGTCCGAACGGGTCCCTCTCAAGAAATTTCTAAGATTAATGATTGTTGTTGGTGAGTTTGTAAATCACACCTGGACGGGATCTCGCTCTGCAGAGGCGGTGATCCTCCGCTGTCGGACAATTCGTCTTGACGCACAATTAAGCTTTCGATACACCGTGATTGGACGCTTTATCTATCGCTGATCGAAATTAAGTTAGGGATAACGTAAGATCATGTACGAATAGGCATTAAAAAAGCTATTTCCCAGCTGATAAGCTTCTTAAAAGCTGCACTGAAAGATTAAAAAATTAGAACCTTTCTGAAAAATGAAATCTGTTTTTATATCTATATCTATCTATATATATACGTATATATATAT
>KK122427.1:353186-430892 GCA_000611955.2 Stegodyphus mimosarum
TTTGTCTATTATTTACTAAAATCATGGGCTACTTTGTATGAAAGGAAATAAGTTTCCTTCTGACATTTCTTAATTTCATTTGATTTGATTGAAAAATGTAATAATTTTCACATTTCCGTGTAAGATATAAAGCATACTTCAAATTCAACTTTCGCTCTTTTTTCAGATTATTGTTGCCTGTGTAAGGGTTCGTAGTAGGCTGAATGTGCACAGAATTCATAATAGCTTGATACAATTTATTTTACCAAAAAGAACACTTCACAGTTCTGGAACTTTTCATAAATATTGGTACAACTTTTCACAGTTTCACAGAGTACGATCAGAAGTTACACTTCAAACTACTAAGAACGCTAAACACATCGCAATGCAAACGCACCTAAACAGCGAAGCTAACACGAATATCTCAAATCCGAATTCAGCTCTGAACTAACAGCTGCTACTGAGAACAGATGCTCTCGCCCGTCTTACATAGTTTTCACGTGGCCGTTGAAAAATCACTAGTCAATTTCATTTCTCGAAAGTACGGAAGGCATATACGGTTAAAGTTACATCTAAGGGCTGGTTACGGTTGCAGTTGAATATAGTGATCAATTACATTTATTCAATTTCAATACCCATTACAGTTATGCAGGGACTGGACTAAACTGTCGCCAAATATTCTGCAATTTGGAGACTTTTGGCGATTTCTCTGTTGGCGACATAAATGAGTCTTCAAAACCGTAGCCAGCTTGGCGATATCTCGCCACTTTAACGAAATATCCATCTAACTCAAGATTGAATAGACTTGCCCCTATATTCTTGTTTTTCCGGCTTAGCTTCGTCTCCATAGATTTTTCATGTTACGTTATACAAAACCAATACTACAATTTCGCATATAATTTCACTAAAATTATTTACATATGTAAAATTCATAACATTATTTAAGTGCCATGTACTGTAAGCCTCTTAAAATTATCTTCTTAATAATGAGATATAAATGATACACGAAGGTAGGTATGAAGTTCCTCGTATTCTGTGCTCATAAATTTTGCTCATCTTGGAAAAAATAGTACAATATATGCTGAAAAATATTTCTTATATTTTATTGCAAATTTTCTGATTACTTTTCGGATATACTACTTACTGTACAAAATTCGCTTCGTGATAAACATTTACTTAAGACAGACAGTGTGTGCATTGCGGTGCAGTGGAAAGGGATACATTTCTTGCTCACAGCTGTCCGATGCACTTGAAAAAAAAAAAAAAAGCATAGATAAAACCAGTATGCGTGATGAAACCCATCTCTTACCTTTTTTTGCACATTTCTTGATTACCTCTCTCATGATCTGCTAATCATTCAAACCACATGTCCCCTCCAGTACGAAAGACCTCCTTATAGGATAACAATGCAATCATCAACAAAGCGCCCTGGAGTGTGTCACGAAACCTAACATCTCGATCGATTCCGGGCGACGCCTCATCGATTCTTTCTGTTTTCACGGGAGATTCTTTTTCCTTTGTTGTGTGTTCATGAGTTACATAATACCTTATGCAAATGCAGCTCATTCTGGATTAACCGTAACCTTCCAGTTACAATCCGGAAATCATGATGTCGGCAGATCCTGTGTAACAAGCTCATGCACCACAAGAATAATTTATTCATTGTGTCTTCTAAAAGATATTATCTATTAACAGAATGGAACTGAATATCAATTGTCTGCTAATTGCAAAGAAATTAGAGTTCAATCTTGTTATACATAGGTAGTGTAGTTCTTTGGTTGATATTTAATGACTAAATTCGTTAACCAAATCGAACACTGAATTGTGGTTTGAGATAAGATTTTATTGTTTTACAGGTGAAGACTGGATCTGCGCTTTTATTCACCACTTAATAAATAGCTTGGTTTACAGTTTACTTTAAAGACATGATAAAGCGGATCCTGTTTTTTACTCTGCCGGTGGATCGAAAGAAAAGAATTACAAGTATGAATGCCTAAAGACTTTTAGATAATTACTAGCAGTAGTATTACCACGAAAGGAAAGGATTTTAAATCTTAAGAATTTCGCTTTATATTGAGGTATAATGCTTTCTTTCTTTGATGTTAGCTATAAAGTATATATAAATAAGCAAGTAAAAAATCGAAGAATTATGCTACTGAGAAAAAACAAGTACCTAAAAATCTAATCACAAATTCTTTTAAAGGACGAAAAAGACGAAATTATAAGTCTGCGAGTTTGAAATAATTCCTTTTAGGTGATCGAATATTTTAAATACAGAACATTTCAACGAGTTTAGAGCAAACTAAACATTACGTGAAACACTTTCGTTTAGGTAAAAAATACATTGAATTCAATCATTTGAAATAATTTCAAGAATTGTCTAACACATACACTGAATTGATATATTAAATGTAAGTTCTTAATTGGCAGCACTTTATGAATTGGCAGC
This sequence comes from Stegodyphus mimosarum, assembly GCA_000611955.2. NCBI lineage: Eukaryota > Metazoa > Arthropoda > Arachnida > Araneae > Eresidae > Stegodyphus > Stegodyphus mimosarum. The sequence goes on from KK122427.1 coordinate 355,615, forward strand.
ACCTTATGAATTGAGCAGCAATCATACTAAATGAACTGGGCAGCACCTACACTGAATTAATACATAATAGTATAGGTTCTTATAATCTGACAGGTTAAGAAGTCAGGTTACCTAAAATATAAGAAAAAATAATTTAAGCTTCTTATGTCGCACAATATGAACCGTGTACGGCAATTCAACAAATAAAATCGTTAATTATTGCTAATCTATGTAAATATTTTTTGTTGTTCATTTCTATATAAATATTTTTTGCTGACCAGTTAGACAGTGATATATTCTAGAAGAGAATAAATAGTTATATCTATGTGTTTTAATATATTGAATGGATACAGAAGAGATGATTGCTAGATAGGATTTGTTTTCGCAAAAGAAATACTTGAACAGTTCTGGAACTTTTCACAGAAGTACTTGTACAGTTCTTCTCAGCAAAAGGGCACAATCAATGGTTACCACTTCAAATTGTTAAGAATATTAAACACAATGCAATGCAAAGTGTATCTAAAGAGCGAAGCTCACACGTATACCTCTGAATGTTCCGAAGTCTACTTTGAACTGAAAAACTGAGAAATGATGCTGTCCGGCCTTATACAGTTTACCCCCGCCGTCGAGGAGTTTCCGATGACTCCAATTTTTCAAAATTACTGGAAGGAATCTATCGTTCAAGTTAGATATAAGGGTTACAATTACAGTTATCCAGATGTTTTAGTTATACAAGAAACGGAGCAAAATGTCGCCAAATGGGCGCACGTTCAGCTGCTTTTGGCGATATCTTGCCAAATTTCGTCAAAAAATTAGTCGCCAAAACCATCGTTAGTATGGCGATGTTTCGCCAGTTTAGCGAGATAGCCATTTACATCAATGTTAAATAAACTTACCCTTGAAACCTTATTTTTTCGTCAGGACTTCACTCTCTTCATACTTTTCATGTTACATTATACAAAATTCGTAACAATATCTTAACAATACTTATTCGCGGAGGAAAGAATAGTAACCAACTAAATTAAAAATTCAGTAAAAATGAAGAAGAAATAAATCTGAAAGGAAAGACTAGAAGATAATAATTAATTCCCCTTATTATTGAAATGAAATAATTTATTCTAATACCACACAAGAACAATAAATAAATTAGAATTTGAAAGAGTTCGTTTAAATAATTATTCAACAAATCAGATTATTATTAAATGGAAAATACAATTAAATAACCGAAAGCCTTTTAAATTATAGACATTTATGCGAATTGCAGCACTTATGGCATGAAAAATTCATAATATTTAATTTCACTCAAGTAAGATGTGAAAAATGTACGTTTCCCATTTATTTCCTCAGTCAGTCATTTCCGAATAAAAGAGACAATTAGAATTGTTTAAATATTAGTTGAAACTGAAGTCCAAATTTGTGTGGATATTGAGTTCAAATTTGTGTAGATATTGGCATATATTATGATATTTTCTGAAAGGTCTTACTTACATCTTGACCATTTTGTGTGTAGGTTTACTTCCATTGATAATATATCACCCATGTTTAGTCACAGTTTTTCCATCTTATAGTATAATCAAAGTCCTAAGAATCGCTATTCCGTGTGTAATGAGTGCATTAAAATTCGAAATTTACATAATCAGGTTTATTAGATTTTTTAGGTCAGATTTAAACTATCTCTCCCACCTCCCACCAAGCACTGTATTTTCTATTTTTGTAGTTTACTAAACTAAGGAGTTACTTAGTTTTAATAAGTATACATCATAAGAGAGTAGACATTTTTAATTTACTAGTGGAACATTTATATACAAAGGTACTTTAATTTTTATGTGACGAATAAACCAATAAAGTGCATAAAAGTAATTTATGTACTTAAATAGCAGTACTTTATTTTTATTTATCATTGTATCTGTGTACAGACGGCCCACCAGGAGCATAGCGGTAAAGTTGCTGAGCACTGCAGTCCGCTGAACAGGACTGCGTGCATGGGCGTTTTCGTGGATTTCCCCATGTGTAACGTGCATACGAGCCAATTCCCCTTTAAAAGTTACTCGATGAAGGCATCCCACCTTTTAGGTAGATAACCATTGAGTGTTTTTCCATAATCAAGTAAACCAAATCAAAATCATTGTGTATAGAAAATCATGCGTACAAAGTATTAAACGAAGCCATATATGTTGTCATTTAAGATGCTTTAAAAAGTTGGCTACAGCTTCTGTTTTCTTAAATAGTGATTAATAATTAATGATTCTTTAAATAATACTTACTTCCAGTTACAATGTTTCTCATAACAACTAACTGCACTTTATGAAAATAGTTTTAGCTCTTTGGATGGATGAGTTTCGTAAATATAAAATTCAAGCTTTTATATGGTCCCTTTTCCTATTAGAAAAATATTCACTTTGCTTTGTTTAAATGTAAAGGTTCTCATGCTTTTATATGGAACAAGTGGAGAGATTAAACATCGAAGATACTGAAGCAAGTAATATTTTCTAAAATTTGAAGAAAAAAGACAAAACAAAAATTGCTGTGTTAAGTAATTATAGCTTTTGCTTTGAGGAAAGCAGCATCATTTATCAACTTTGTAGCTTGCCCTTCGAAAATCTTAACAGTTTGAATTCAATCTAGTAGAACATAATGAACAGTTTACTAAGTATATTTTCTTCTGTTTGGTTTCATATTTACAAAACCAATATTTTTCGAAGGGTAAAACTGTTTTTATAACATTTTGTACTTTATTTTGACAAAATTTTCACTCAAAAATATAGGACTCTAACTAACATTTTAAGAAAATTAAGTTGAAGCTGCCTTTTTTGAAACCCTGAATAATGATAAACACACTTTCGATGTTGGAGGATGACGAAAGCCGAACGTTATATGAAGAACAAAGTCATGCCGGTTTAATAATTTTTTATTCTTTTTGAGACACGCAATAGTGGTTGACAGGATAGAAAATACATAACTTAACTTATCTAATCTGTATGCTATTGGTAATCAATTGTGCTTTTTTTGACACTTGTATAACAACATAACTGAAGAAAGAAACGCAAGCGGCGACATGTAAGATGAAGCGCCGAAGAAATGCACAGATTATACTTCAGGAGATTAGGGTTAAGAATGATTCAGGTTTGGTTTGACTTCGATTGGTTGCTTAAAGTTGTAATTCGCAAATCTTTATATTATTATTGACTGAAACTTTATAAAAGTACTGACGTCATTAGTAAAAACGTAACGTAAAAATCATGTGACGAGGCTCAATTTTGAAATGAAGCATTTTATAAAAAAATAACTAAATTTAGTAGGAGACTTAAAGAACTATTAAAGACAAGATTTTATTTTATTTTATGTCTGCCAATATGTTGCAGCTTTCCTGTATTTCTTTAGGTACGTTGTAATAAGGATGTAGAAATAGCACAATCGATTACGAACGGGTACGCAAGATAAGCTGCATATTTTTATATCTGGCAAGAATGTTTTATCAAGAATAGAAAAGTCTTAAATTGGCCATGTTTGCATCAGCTTTTACATGAAACGACTTTTGAATTTATATCCTCGTCAGAAATGACTGCATTACATACGTAATAGTTGTTTATAATCAGTAAATTTAAGTAAATATTATTGGTATTTGTAATTATAATATTAATTAATGCAAGAAATTAAATATATTCCTAGATGAAGCTTTCAATCATTGCATTAATCACTTGTCTTAACTATTCTGTACACATTCAGTCTGTAATAAGAAAGGATTTATACGCTAAGGTGTTGCATTTGATGCTTACATGGGTATTCGAAATTGAAGGCATACAATCTGTAAATGCTAACATCAGAAACATAAGCGAGATCAAGGGCGGCCAAACATGATTTTATTCCTTTCGAACAATCGCTTGATTTTAGATATAGAGGTAATTATTGCAAAGTTGTTGTCGAATATATCGCATGTATGTTTCTAAATACCAATGCAATTAAATTAAGGTATGGACATCGGTTAAAGAAGAATTGTTTCTCGCCTCATTTCACTTTTTAAATTCATCGTATCTGAACCATAATATTGCAAAATAGTTTGTAGTAAAATACACGAATTCTATTTCTATTTTAGTTGTATATCGTAGGAAATGTTCAAACTGCAAACCTTATAAAAATGTATAGTAACTTATTTGAGTTAAATCCAGTATTGGCACTATAGCATAATTTATTTATAAATTTAAAGAGTGAATAAAAATTAACTAATGTCTGAAGTAAACAAGACTTCTAAACAAATTTAATTCTCTTAAAAGTAAAAAAAAATCAAGCTTAATCCATTTCAAATAGCTAAACATCAAGTTACGAATCACATATAAATCTAAATCCATTTTTATATTTTGCCATTTACAAATGCAAACAACAAAGCAACAGTAGATCAACGTAAAGCCTAAATTTTTATAGCTTTTTTTTTTTTTTTTTGATTTTACGTAATTTTTGGTGTTACAAGAAAATTTGCCTTCTTATTTGTTGGTAACTTTTGCGTAACTCTAATACAACCAATTTCTACAAACCACAGTTTCAATTTGCCACTTAAGTTCTAGAAACGAGAAAAATAGTTTTTTCCTTTAACCACATACTTTACAAAGCCGTAAATACTGAAAAACAGCTATTACCTTCGCTTCACGGAACTCTTTTTCTACCATGTATGCGTTAAAAAACCTATCATTGAGCTGGAAGGAGTGCGCGACGGGCAACAAAATAATAAAAATACTCATCCTCGCGTGCCGCTTGTCAGTTATCTTTGTCTTCTCTATTCACCCAGCGCGTACGAACTTCCTCTTTTTGAACTTTATCGATGCTGAAATAAAATTGTTTCATTTGCTTATTTTTTTTTTTCTGAGATGGCATCAGCGTGGAGGAATTTCACTCCCCTGCACCCAGGTTGATTTTCTTTTATTTCTTGGCTGTTAAATCTGAGCTCGGAGGTTGATCGTAATTCTTCGCCTTAAGTGTTTTGATTTGCGCTCACCTGCGGGGGTTTCTCGTAAACTTGGATTGTTACAGCTGATCAGAAGCCAATTTCAGTGTCATTTCCAGTTCATCTTTTGGATTCAAATGGAGTTAGATGACACTGCAATTCAGGTTTGATTTTAGCTTTCGTACAGGGTTGATTATGTAAAGGCCTCACGAACCTGCATTTTTGAAATTACATAAGATAGCCTTATATGAATGAACATGTTATAAATGGTCTACCAATAATAATAATAATAACTAAAATAAAATATTAAATTGTCTAAATACCATTCTGTAAAGTAAAATTGAGTAAACACGTTTTCTTTGAATTCAAAAATTGATAGTAAGAATTGATGTAAAATTACCTTGCAATTTCTATATATTTTAAATATTAGCTGTATCTGTACATGGTTTTGATTTTCAGAAACAGTTTTAAAGGAAAAATATATTAGAGTCAATGCGGAATATACTTGATGAAAGATATCTAATAAGCCCATATTATTTTATTTTTGCTCAATCCATTGCTATTACAACCAAGTAAAATTTTCAGTTTTTATGCGTTTGACAAATAAATTAAAATAATATTTCAATATTTTGTCCAAATGAAATTCCAAAATCCTTTTTAAAAGCTTTCAAAGGTTGCCAAACAAAACCTATTTCATATAATTTAGAGTGATCAAAATGTGTAATACACTAATAATTCTAAATTTCTATTGAATTTATTAAACAATTTATTTTAATTAGCTGCACATTGGAAGGCGTGTTTTCATAAGGATCGTGCTACAGTTTCTTTTTAAATTTCATGTCACTTCACTGTCATATTTAAATTACATGGCAAAAGAATTATCCGAGTTAGAGAACGTTCTGGATTAAGCGTTTAGATTGTGCAACTAGCAGGTGGAATACTCTGGCTCGAATTAATAGTTAGGCAAAATATAATTATGATTACAATTACATTGTAATTAAATTTTGTCATTACAAGTTACATTCAAATCGTGTTTAGATTCTGCAATTTCTTTGGAATTACGAATACAGTGCAACTGCGTTTTAAATTACGTTGCAACTGTAGTTCCGAAGTAATCGTGTAATCTGATCACAGTAACAACGTAATTACATGGTTCTTTTAATTAGATCAATATTTAATTTGATAACTAAAAATATGGAGTTTTCTCTCAAGATTAATAAACCGCGAGTCCTAATAAATGTTAATTAAAGCACAGTATAATTACCGTTAATATAGATGTAAGTTATAATTATATTGTAACTGTAAATGCAATTTAGTTACAAATCGTGAAATAAATATTGCATTGAAACTGAATTAATTGTGATTATACGATTTATAATTACAATTACAAAGTAACTGAATTAACTGTAATTGTAATTATGATGTATCTGTACTATTATTGTATTGGTTTTTATGACGAAAAAATAAAATTATGAGAGTTTGGAATGATTTTGAGACCCCCTTAAAATATAAGGGCTTAGACTCGGCCTTATGTGGCTCGACGTCAATCAGAGCATGCCTCATCTTTTATGCGAACGAAAATAGTAACATTAAAATGTATTAGTTTTTAGCGCCAAAATACAGTTCACTGTATTTTGCGTTAAATCACTATAAACGACGTATCACTTTAAGTTGTTGCCACCAAATATTGTCGCCCTGTATTATATTTAATGAAATTATACAAGGAAGAATCTTCATGAATGTATGCATGTTTTTCTCGCAATGGGTGAAAATAACGGTAGCAGAGCCATCAAATTTTGAATAACGTAGTCCTCCACCCGAACGTGGGCACCTGGAAAACGGTTGAATTTTGAATTTGTTTCGTTATCTATTTCATATTTCGTAAAACTTTAACCAATTTTTGATTAACAAACTCAAAGATTTCAAACCGAGCAGTGGTAACACTGTACCATTTTTATCTCCAGCATGCGAATCGGTCTATGGGAAATTCGAAAGGTATGCTGTTTTTAATTATTTTGGGATTTTGCTATTGAATCGAATTTTATGTGGCTTAACGTGATATGTAATAAATAAAGAACGGGAAATATAATAAATATAGAACGCCTAGAACGTGACATGTAATAAATAAAGTAAATACACTAAACGTTAATTAATAAAAGGACAAAAAGAAGTTTTGTAAAGCCATCTTAGTAAGAAAACTGTACATTGATATGATGAGCTGAGAAACGACTGTAAAAATCAGAAAAATGAAGGCCAACACTTAACGCTGCATCAGAAACTCTAAACATACACTGCTGTGCTGTTAAATTTTTTGTAATTTTGCTGTTGAATTGTATATGGCGTAAATATAAAGAAAATGATGCTTAATAATAAAGCTAAGAACACCCCCCCCCGAAAAAAAAGGTGGAGCGCAACAGTAGATTGGTAGAATGCGAGCTCAGCGAAAATGTAAAAAACCTTAGCAAATCCTTTTCGGCCACCGTTAAAATCTGGAACCTTTCAGATCTTTTTTTACTCTATTTTCAGAAAATAATGGTTATAAAATCTTGCTTACATTTTATTTCCTTTTAATCAGACTTACAGTTGAAGATTTAAATGTAATTCTCTGACTTGCCAGTGTTTTAAATGATATATTAATCGCATTTTCCTCTGACAGTTTGAAAATAAGTATTTTGTAAATAATAAAAACATATTTATTACAAAAAAATTGTATATTAATAAATTCCAAACTAATGAACAGAAAATCAGGAATACATTTGCTTGAGACAAGATAAAAGAGTCATCGAAGTTTGTATGAAACTTCATCGAGTGGAATTAATTTCTTTCCATTTGAGTGATACGTTTGTTATTGCTTAAGGCTTAAATAAAAAGTCATGTTTCACCGTATAGTGCCGGAATGTAAAACAACCCTAAAATCTATGGTTTGCAATATATTCTGGGTGAGAGTTCTAAAATTTTAATATACTTGGCATTCGGTTCCGCCGTGGATGCTCAAATTGTTGTATCTCAACAATCATGCGTAAAATTGCTCCACTCAGAGGGCGTGGGCTGTGCTCTGATTAGGAAACGGCAATCATTTATCGGTACCCTCATGCTCGGATTACTGAGCACGAGTGAGTCGTGGATAGGCCCATGTCTCCTTGAGCTACAACTTGAAATGTGGACGATTTGGAGACACTTGAGGCATTTCGATGACTATATTTCAAGACGCGACTGATATTTTCATCCGATAAAGTAGGAATACTTAAAGCGCAATCACCTGATGTTTTGGTTGTCGATCACTATCTACAGAGAGTTTTGTGACTTGCATACGAAAGCATTGAATACCATTTTGTTCTTTGAAGCTTCACAGGAGTGGCCTGAGCTTGAATTGTAGGTGGCAGAATTTTAATACTCGCTGCAAAGTAGAAGCTTTTGGAACTTAAAAAGGAGGGTTGCGAATCGTAGCATTCGCTTGTGATAATAGCAGCATAATTCAGTGCTGTTATTTTAAAACAAATCTACCTCGCGGAGGCGATCCATTTTGTTGTTTTCTCAGTGATTCGCTTAACATTTTGACATTTTCAACAAATAATTTCATTAGTCCATTAACTTTTTATAAAGCATTTCATAAGGTAAATTAGTGTTCTTATGATATAAATTAGGTTTCATCATAATTAGTGTTAGTTAATATAAATTAATGTTCCTAAAATATTTTATATTTTCATCATATAGAAAAATGTTAGTAAGTAATACTATTTGGAAATTTAAATATGATATTTTCTTATTATATCGGATTTTTAAATTTTAGCCCTATTTTAATGAAAACGATTAAAAATTTTATGGTATCAAAAGATTTCAATTTTTAACATGCAATTTATGATTATATTTAATATAGTAAGAAACGAATTTAAAAAATAGTAACTATTTTATTTAGGGAAGGTTGTTAAAATTACTGTAGTAATAATCAGAAATTAGGATTATTGTTTGAAAAGCCTATAAAGTTTAATTCTTTTACTTATTATAAATTGTAACCAAACTTTAGACAAACTGACAGAGAATTATTGCTTAGTCTAAAATAACAGGTGTGACTTGAAAAAGTGTAAAAATCGTTTTATTAAAACTAAAGAAGACCAGAAGATATAGCTGGTGCTTACAACTCAGCCAGTTCTTAAAGCGCGATAACTTCAATAACAGTAAGTTCAAATTTAAAATAAATTGTAGTCAAAGACTACACAATTAAATTTAAGGCGATGTTGTCTCACAACCTAACCGTCATGGATACTCATATCGGCAATTGTAATGCAAGGCCGAAGACTACAAATCTTATTTAATCTAGCAGCAACTTAGTAATGTGTCCTCAAGAGGCTAAACACGTTCGGTCTTATAGTCTAAAAACATCAGTTTAAATACATTCGAGCTAATTTGCATTCTGGCGAGAAACCGAAAGAAAGAAATGACAAAAGAAGATTCAAAACATAAAATAACTGGTTAAGTTAACATAACGGAACGTTACAAACCGTTGAATTATTTTAAGAATTTAATATGTTTTGAGAATGATATATATATGAAAAGTGAATGATATAATTTTGAAAAAATGCTATGAAAACTTTTCTTTCGTGTGTTAATATAAAAATATGAAACTGTAATACTGAATATTATTATAGTTAATTAATAATTGTATGCACAGGTGAAAGCTGTTAAGCTGTTAAGATAAACTTCGAAAGTTCTCTTCTTATGGAAAAGTAGTATTTTTCTCCTATATAATTATTATTTTTATTTTCTTACATAATAGATTGAAGTTTTAATTTTTTTGATATAATGGAATGTTTTAGCACACTTCAAACAGACCAGTTACCTTTAAACAAGTAACGGAGACCTTTATAAGTAACTGCTTAGCATCCTTGTAATCACTGGTGAATTAATGCATCAATTAGCTTATGTGGATTTGCCTATATGATAGATATGTTTGTATTTGGAGAAAGTTGCTGTGTCTTCCAGTTGAAAATTAAAAATGTCTTAATCATAATAAAGCCGTAATTTAGTAATACTGTTACAATAACGTCAGTAATAATAATGAAAATTAGCTATAAAAATTTGAAGTTTGTTATGATTATTCAGAATAAGTAATGATATTCAAAATTTTAATATTTGTGTATGTTTAAAAAATCTTTCATGAACAAATACGATTATGAAGATTCTAAACCTTAATTGTGACAAATTACTCTCAAATCTGATTTTTTTTCAATCTGGAGTCAAATTTATCTAACAGTTTTTTCTTTAAATTATTGTTGTAGCGCAATGAAAAATTTTGTTTACTAAATTTTTAAAACATAACTTAAATATACAAATTATTTGTCTTAATTTGAATTCGAATTTTTGCATATTTAATTTTTTTAATTCTAATTACTTAATTTGAAGATTTTAATGGGCGCAAATCTTGAAAACAAACTTTAATATCTTTATAAACAATGCTAAAGGCCAGTTACCTTGTATAATGAACGAAGGTTTTTAATTGCTACTGTTATTTAATCATCTCACAGCCATCAGCAATAAGTTATAATGAGGGAATATTTTGAGTTTATATTGAATACATTACTTTCTACAAGAAGACTTTGAAGACAAGGACTTTTAAAATTACATTATGATATTCCAGTAGAGGTTTTTAAGAACTGTTAACATCTCTAATCATTTCTTGCAGACATCTCAAACTGAACGGAAAATTTTAATAGAACTTAAAATTCGCATTCATTGTCAAACATTTTATGTTTAAAATTTTGATCAAAATTTTCTTTTTCTTTCAATCTTATTCTCTTGTTTTGCTTGAGTTTTATTTCTCTTGTTTTGCTAACTCTAAAACTTTTTCTAATAAGGCCCTTATATCGCTAACTCTTTTTTCTTCTGAAGGGAGGGGTAATAATGTTAAGATAAAAAATATGAAACTTAAAATTACTAACTTTAATTTGACTACGTCCTCTTCCTCTCTTAAAAATACAGCAATACGTATTGGTTTAATATGAATCTAAAGCCCATCGGCTGAAAATGGTGTAATATGAATCTAAAGTGCGTCGTCTGAAAATTAATCCATTTCGCGTTTATGTAATTATGCTGCAATGCAGTCAATTGTCAGCCAATCAAACTGAAGGAATTTTTTTTTTGTATAAATACCACTGCTACTATTCCGTAAGCCCTTTTTTCTCTCTACTCGGCTGACTGCTGCTCATGTGTCTTGTTTTGCCGCTCTTCTCTCTCTTGGCGGATAATGTAAATTTTCAAAATTGTGCAGATGGAAATCGCATCCATAATAATAATATATTAATCAATATTGTGTCCCTGGAAATGCTTTATCCAGCGATAAAATTATGTTGTATTCCGCCACGATTGTCTGATAATGTAATTTATATCACACTGACACGTATTCTGGAGATTAGGAGTTCGAATCTCGGTGAGGACATTGCTCAAATTTTACATCCTCATCAAAAAACCTAATGACTCTGCAAGATATATTTCATTTTATTATAGAAAGGTACAGGTGAATATTTAATATGAAAGTATAAGTGAGTTTTCGAAATCAGGCGAAGATTTCAGAATTATTTTAACACCTTTCCTTCTTAAACTTCCCGCCCTCCCAGCATAGGCGACAGTGGTATCGATATCGTCTGTTAAGATTATTCGAAGTTCTTTTAATGAACTAAAATCTATAAATTTAAAATCGCTCATTATTCATCGTTTAAAACTGGAAAAAGCTGTAAAAATATTTTTAAAGATCGACAGAAATATTTTTAAACGCATAATCTTGTGATACGCACAAAGAATTCCCAATCGATCTGTAGAGTCTATTAGGCATTTTAGAGCGTAAAACGCGAAAACTCGGCAATACCCTCGCTGAGACATAATCTCTGAATCTTGTAATATCTAGCCGTATGCCTTTATGGGCTACCACTAACACAACTACGGTGCGCATAGGAAATAATCAAAATTTTTTATCTTCTCCCCCACTTAAAGGGCGACTGGGGAAGGAGGAGGTCCAGATGTTAAATACACGTGGGAACGAGTTATCGTCCACCCGTTTTAGTCGGATTCCACTTGTAGAGTTAATTTAGAATTTTTTGGAGAGAGAAACATGAAGCAGTTAGCTATGCTATCGCCGGCATTCGAACTTCGGATCTTCCGACTGCTAGCCACATGCTCTACTACTAACACCATAAAGGTATGCAGAGAAGGAGGCGACAGTTTCTTATAGATGTGGCTGACGATAACTTCGAAGAAACACTTTTTATTAGCCCAAAGGAGAGTTAGCTCAGAAGGGCTATTAATTTCGTTTTGGCATTTTTGCGTCCCTTCACTGTCAATTTCCGTATGACTTTTCAAACTGCTGCCACCAATTATTATCGCCCTGTGTTACATTTAAAGAAATTAAATAAGAAAGAATCTGCATAAATGTATGTATATTTCTCGCACTGTGGTAAAACAACGGTACCTACAGCCTCAAATTTTGAACATTGAACGTTTTCACCCGAATATGGGCATCTGGAACCCCAAATTTGAAATTTGGAATTTGTTTTATTATCGATTTCATATTTTTTGCTTTAACGAATATTTGATTAACAAACTCAAGGATTTCAAAGAGAGCAATGGCAACACTGTACGGAGAAAAAAATATTTTTATCTCCAGCGCGCGAGACTGTGTATAGGAAATTCTAAAGATCATCATTTTAATATTATTTTGCGATATTGCTGTTGAACTGAATTTTATAGTTTAAGTGCGAAGAACATAATATTTACTAAATAAAGGTAACACAGAAAACGTTAAAATAACGGCCCTTTGGGCATAATCTAAAATCTGAATACTTCCAGGGTTTTTTTTTTTTTCTGGTCCAAAGGGGTTTTGTCCCTGAAGGACTATTGTTTTCGTTTTGCGATTTTGCGTCGGAAACGTTGAAAGTCTGAATCACTTTTCAAACTGTTGCCACAAAATATTGCAGCCCTATATTATATTTAAGAAATTAAATAATGAAGAATCTGCATAAATATATGTATATTTCTCCAATTTTCTAGAGCCATCCAATTTTGAATAGCGTACGTTTCCACCCAAATATGTGCATCTGGAAGCTCGAATTTGAAATTTGTTTTATTATCGATTTCATATTTTGTAAAACTCTAAGGAAATTTCGATGAACAACTCAAACGATTTAAAAACGAGCAATGGTAACACTCTACGGGAAAAGAAAACCTTTTTATCTAAAGCGCGTGGAACTGTGTATCGGAAATTCTAAAGACATACTCATTTTAAAATTATTTTGTGATATTGCTGTTGAACTGAATTTTATGGTTTAAGTGCGAAGAACATGATATTTAATAAATAAAGGTGACACACAAAACGTTAAGAAACGTCCCTTTAGATGTAATTTAAAATATGAAACTTTTTTTTTCCAGTCCAAAGGGTCAATTTGCCCAGGAGGACTATCATTAATTTCATTTTGCCATTTTGCCTTGATTCGCTAAAAGCGTTGTTTCACTTCTTAAATTGTTGCCACCAAATATTATTGCCCTGTATTATATTTAAAGAAATTAAATAATGAAGAATCTGCATGAATGTATATATATTTCTGGCACTGTGACAAAACAACGGTACCTACAGCGATCAAATTTTGAATATTGAACGTTTGCCCCCGAATATGGGCATCTGAAAGCCAAATTTGAAATTTGGAATTTGTTTTATTAACGATTTCATATTTTGTAAAACTTTGTAAAACAAAACAAATATTTGATTAACAAACTCAAGGGTTTCAAAGCGAGCAATGCAACATTGTATAGAAAAAACATTTTTACCTAGCGCGTGAGACCGTGTATCGGAAATTCTAAAGATATGCTCATTTTAAAACTATTTTGCGATATTGCTGGTGAACTGAATTCTATGGTTTAACTGCAAAGAGCACAATATTTAATAAATAAAGGTAACACACAAATTTTTAAAAAAATGAAAAAATGCCCCTTTGGACATAATTTAAAATACCTTTCAGATTTTTTTTTTTGTGTGTGTGTGTGCATGTGCGTGTGTGTTGGTGTTGGTGTTGATTGAAATAGCTTTGTTGCAGGAGCAATTCGGGACGAAACTCAAGTTAGAGTGATCAAGTTAGAGTTACTCAAGTTAGAGTTTTGACAATTTACAACGCTTGGACAACGAATTTTCACAAGTGAGTTGTTCTTTAGCACATGGCGTTAAGAGCATGATTATCCTGGCATAATGATGAACTAACGATAGAGAATGGAAAACATTTTGAAAATCACATGACACCTGCGGAAGAAAAACTGATTTTTCTGATAACGATAGCCAAAGGCCTTACTTAATTAAATATAGTCCAAGTCATTTCTTTTAAGAGAAGGTAAAGGTATATAATTTTTTAAGAACTTTTTCAAGACAATCGTTTATAGAATTGTGTAAAATTATAATATAAATCTGCGTGGTCTTACAAACGGAAAATCCGAAGTAACAAAATATTCACTACGTTTTTATTAATTTAAAACAAAAAGAAATATTATATTTTGTATTCAAAATATACGAAGATCTTCAAAAGCAACCTTTTTTCATATTAAGTCATTTTCCAATACCTATAATTGACACATTTCAAAACATTAAAATAATTTTTAAAAAGAAAGAAATATGGAACAGCTACAGAATAAAAATTATTTTCTTGGTGATTAATACTATCTTTTGGTAAAACATAATTCATTATTTCAATATTTCATTGGAAATATTTCTCAGACATTGGTTTGCCAGTTTTGCCCCTAAAAACATAAATGTTTTGATTTTGATTAATTAAAATCTAATAAACATGTCACTTTTTGGAATTTTTACTCTGTTGGGGGTAAATGTAAAAAATGAATTTAACTTTCATGAAATCATCCTACCGCTAGCAGTTTTAAAGAGTTTTTGCAAGTATTTTTTCAAGATCAATATATCGGGATACAAAGTCTGAGCCACACATTTCTTTCTATGATACAGAAATAACATTGGTAGTAATTAATTGAAAGTTAGACCTGTAGGAGCGAAATTTTTTATTTTATAGAATAGCCATGAAATCAAATTGTTTTAGTTCCATCACGGATAAGGTTGGTTTCCTAAAAGAGCTTTAGTGGGATTTTCCTCTTAATTTCGAAGCTTGTTACTTTCTGTAAAAGCATCAGTTTCCTTTCAGATAAGAGTGATCAATCTTCATCACTTCCAAATCAGAGAGAAAAATGGTAAATTAAAGAAAATTCTAGAGTTATTATTGTTTCCGAATATCACCTTTTGTTCTGAAACTATTGTTTTCACGGGCGTGAGCAAGTGCAATGAACTTTTCAACGAACAAGACGAATCGTTTGTCGAACACGATTGGCTCGCAAGACTACATACATCTAGAATGTAAAGTAGTATCTATTAAAGCCGTCATCCTTCCGTACTGGAACAAAAGGTACCATTGCCATTTTCGATAAATGAAATAACGTGATCCAGATTGCTCGCTTCACTACTTAAGTCTTATGCACGAAATAAGTGAAAAGGGACTATTAGACGGACTGCTAAATGTTTAGAAATGTTTAACCTCGTAAGAAACAAACAAATAAATTGCTTCAAACACGTCACTGTTTTGTGTTTTTAGACTGAAGTGAATGTATAAAAAATCACAAAGTGTTAAACAATTAGTATATGCAAATGTGGTCTGTAGTGTAGCTTCTTCCAATGGCCATATATGTAGGCATGTAACTACATCTATGTATTTGGCCGCTTTGCCTTATTCAAACAGCTAAACAATAACATTGAATATATAGTTTATTCATTTAGATTATTCTTACCAAACACGGTACGGCATGTGGTCTAGCGAGATTTTATATCCGGCTTAAAATGGAAACTATTTAAAATTCTTACAAAACTACTGTTCCTATAAAAAACTGTAAGATAATTTCCATTTTAATTTAAATGCCTTCTCTAAGGAATTTAATGATATACTTTAAGATTTTAGAAAAATTAAAAATCATTTGTTGCTTGTAGGTAATCTCTGGCATATAGCGACAGCAGTTATTACTAAACTCTCTGCGTTCAGATATGATTATGCAACTTTAGCGTATCTTTGTGAATTATACTAAAATAAAAAATCCCGAAAATTGGTACAGAAATCGACTTACTTTTTCTTACTTTGATGCTGTATTAAGAGAAGCATGTAGTAATGTGAATCTAATTCGCCAGCCTTAATATGAATCCGGGTCGAACAACCAGTGCTAAGCGATTTGAACTCTCGGCCACTGTTGAGCCTGCGTATTTAATAAACCTACTGTGGCGCTGTTGAGCTTGTTGAGCATTTTATGTATAATAAACGTATAACATTTTCAAGCAACGGATGCTCGAACTGAAAAAATACTTGAGGTACTCAAATCCAGCTTTAGAAAGGGATTTCACATACTTTTATGTAAAATTCATATTTTAAAATCGGTTTCAGGTTGAACTAATGTAAGATAAATTTCATTAAAGCTTTACTTCCCCCTTCAGTTATTAAATTATTCATCCTGTTATCATTGTGCACCTACTTTTGTATTTTCTCTTTAAATAAATGGCTGTACTTTTTCTAACCTTGAAACAATTTTAGGACCACTCATTTTCAATAAGCTAGTAAAAACCGAGCTTTCACAGTTTCCATTGTACCAAACTTTATGAATTTTTAGTATCTAAACAAATTTTGTGTGAAAATTGATCTGGGAAATCATTGAGTTTTTAAATGCATTCTTATAACATTTGTTTTCAAAAGTTTGAACTAAAATACTTGTTCATATATAAATAAGTCTAACTTGTAAATTTAAGGTGATGTGAGACTTGTTCTGAGTGTTTGTTGCGTGTTATTAGTTTTCTTCTCGAGTTCTTCTTAGAATATATAAGTAAAATGAATTTCACTCCGATCGAAGCATCTAAAGATACACCATTGCAGTAGGTAGTTGCTTAAATATATAATTATGAATACTGGTAAATTTTAATATACAAATTCATTTTTATGTTTCTTTATGAAGAAAATAATATGCATTTACAGGATTTGAAAATAGTTATAAATTTAAGTTATCTTTCTCATAACTAATTTTTATTTTATTTGTGTACACGATTTCTTTGAAACCATTGATCAGAATTTCAAAGCAAATTGACCGTTGACCAAATATTATAAACCATGAACGAGTTTAAAATGAGCAATTATGTCTCTCGCGTAAAACATTTTAGAAATTATCTTTAATAATGTTGAAAAATAAGTTATTTTCAAGTTAAGAAAGAAAAAATGAAAAAAAAATTAAGAAATTACAATTCTGTTATTTTTAACGTAGGTCATTTTAAATGTCCATTATTTTTCTATTTTGAAAAAGAAAATCAGCTAAAAATACTGATTTGCTTATATAACGCTGTGCGCAGTGCATATATAAACTAGTTATAAAGATGATGAACTTTAAAATGCGTTGTATTTTGAACATATTTCGACATTTTAAAATTATCAAACTCCTTAATATACGTATTTATCATTCTTTACACATTAAGACATGCATAATATAAACATTTTGTTAAAAATCTATATTTATATAGAGCACTAGCTTAAGATTTGTAAAGCAAGTTAATAATCAAAGTTACTCTTTCAATTATCGAAACATTATCAAGGAAACGTGTTTGGGTGGAAGTGCTCCTAAATTGTACGTACTGCTATTACTCATCCAGCAATGAACGTTTCTTGTGCGCAAGTGCCACTAAACCAAATTTAAGACTGCTGTCATAAGTAGAACATTACGGGTTTTATTATTTAATTTGAATCATGTTTTAGAATTTTCTTTTGTAGTTTAACACTGTGTATGTCAGTGTACCTCATGTTCATATCTGTAATCTTCTCAATTTTTTATACATTTCACCACAATGTCTTTCGTTTAATGTCCTGGTTTTAAACTTGTGTTTGGAAATATTTGACACATGTCTGGCGCAAATAACCTTTAAGGTTGTGTGACAAAACCCTACCAACTAACCAACCAATCAACCATAATTAGAACATATGTTAGACATATTTTAATGAATATTAAGTAAAATACCGTTAAGTTCGAAATTTTATAAGAACCTTTTTCTAAATTAAGAAAAAAAATATTTTTTTTATTGCTTTAAATTTTTCTGCTTCAGTTTTTGGCTGAGGACACTGTTATTTATGTGCCTTTATATTTTTTCTATTTATTGCTAACAGTCATATTAAAATGCTGTTTTAACTTTAATTATTGAATTATTAAATCTTTCGTAGGATAGGAATGCCTTGAACTACTGCAAAATGAAAAAAGTCATTAATTGAATAAAAATTAATTAGTTTTTAAAGTAATATACTGAGAAAAAGTTTATTGAATTAACGTTGTTCATATGTTTCGTAGTAAATTGTTGCAGTTAAAAATATGAATTTAAGTTTACTTATTTTAATTTAAAAGTCAAAAATTAAAAATATTTTGCTTCTAATTTGATATATAAGTCTGCAATAAATGATTTTTTTTGGGGAGGAGAGGTATCTTAGAATCCATTAATACAATTTTCGTCAAGATTACAAATTCCAAGGTTTACAGAATCATTTAAAAGCAAAATCGACTGGAATTTAACTGATTATTCTTTAGGTATTTACCTCAAATTTCATTTTCCTGAAGTGATTTCCTTTAGCATATTCTAATGTTTTTAATTACTGATGGTTTTACTGTCTTTGATTTCAAGAGTTTGTTATGGATTGATTTATTATTAAAAATGATTAATGCATACTAATCTGTGAAATGTAATCATTTATTCAAATTTAAAGTAATTAAAAAATGTGTATTAATGAAAGGTTAGTATTTTTCATGATATGTGTTACCTTCTCATTAAAACGCTGCATACAGTACATTTTACTTATATCTTCTTTTCATTTTACTTTAACAAAATTTTGAGAGAAAACTTAAATACATTTTTAATTATTGTAATTATAATTCTGTTCGATATATATTTTTTTTTTTGTGTGTGCTATAAGTAGGCCATATATCACAAGCTTTTGAGGTGCGAAAAAGTATGGCATTCGATATGTTTTCAGACTGAGAAGTGACTTGAATAAACAGAGACTTTTAATCAGGCAGTAGAACAGTAATTACAAAGCTCACTCACTATCGATTGTTTTGAAATCTAATTAGAAGTCAATTGTTTTGATTACATATCGTTAAAACAATTCGAACATGATTAATTCTAAGCATTGTTTTATTTTTTTAACAGGTTTCCTTCTGGGTGCTGATCGAGAGGAATGGGCACAGACATTCCACTCTGGATCGGTGGACTTCAGAAGTGGGTGACAGGCGTCACAAAGCAAACAACCTGTGAGGATATCATAAAAGCTGTTCTTTCTACCAACGAGAATCATCATCATCATCATCATCATCATAAGAGCGGTGGGAAGTCTCATCGCGATCATAAACATTACGTTATTGTCGAACGTTGGCACAAAGTGGAAAGACCTCTGGATCCCCGCTCCCGGCTCCTTAAAGTGTGGAACACTTGGGGTCTGGAGCAATGTAATGTCCGGTTTCTTCTAAAGAAGGCACACTATGCTCAGACTTCGTCATCGACACCACGAGATATCAAATCACATCGTCGGAAGGTAAGCACGAGATCCGCGAAAACATGGCATCCAAGGAAGCTAAGATCGGAGTCGGAAGACGATGGCAGCGGTGGTTGTTGTTTAGACGACGACGATCAATTTCCTGCCACAGAGGAACAACTGAGAAACCTCATTTCTTCTCAAAACGAAGCCATTGCCGCACAGTTGAAGAGATTGCGAGAGAAAGACGAGGAGATAGAAGTCATCGAGACGGAGATTCATACCCAAAGAATGCATCAAATTGGTGTAAACTATGTCCTCGATACATATCTAGCTGAGTCTAGCGAAGGCGATACTAGCAGTTCTAGTGCGTGTAACAACGGTAGTAACACTGGGGACGAAACTGGAAACACTACTAATACTACCTGTGATATTTTGGACCATTGTATTGAACTCTATGAAAAAGTTCTTCAAATCTGCGACCAAGTACATCAAGAGGAATTGACGATTAAAGAGCTTACACACAAAATCCAACAGAGTATCCAGATGAAAGACAGCAATACAGAGTGTAGAGTTATTGATGATAATCCCGAAATAGCATATGCAGGTCCTGAAAGGTTGGAGGAAATTTTAAATCGAACCAAATACGACATTGAGAGGTTACTGCGAATTAACCAAACTCAACAATTAACCATACAACAAAATGAACAGACGCTTTTGGATTGCACAAAAATCATTCAGGACAAACATTACTATTTACAGCACTTGAAACTAGATTTGGACAGATTAGACAAAGATAATATGAGGCTGCAGGAAGAATTTTCTGCTATACAAGTCATTTCAATGGACAGAAACGTTTCTTGTGATGTTCCTGAAAATGGTGACAGTAATTCGGACACTGGTTTGAGTTCGCTTCACAGTAGTAGTGATGACGGTGCGAATGTTCTGGATACTTTAGTTTAGTGACTGTTTCCTTTGGATTTATATGGTGCACAACTCAAATCTAACATGACTGACTGCCATGAATTTTAAGCAGTTATTCTTTATCTGTTTGTTTATAAGTACAATTGTGGTGTGAAATCAACTTCGTTAAGAACAGTGGAAACTATTTCGCTTGTTATAAATAAGTGTTCATATCTTCCAAAGAAGTTACCAGATGATTTATATATAACGTTTTTGCCCTTGAAGTTCTATCCCAGTGATGAAATTTATGTTTTTATTTTTCAGCAATTATTTTTGCCATAAAAATATTTAATTACACAAAAATATTTTCTCAGTCATTGTAATAAGGTATGTAAAATAATTTTTATGTTACGTATTAAAGCATAAACGAATACTTATTATTCTGATTTATAATTTACGGCAAGATTTAATTTAATTTTATCGCATTGTGTGGGAAATGAGGTATAGTTTATGTAATAGTAATAAATTTTATCATATTTCTCTTCAGTAAACCAATTTAGAGTATTAATGAATATCGCCGTAAAGATTATATGAAAAATTACTTGACTTTCCTTTATTCACATTTCTAAAAAATCAGATGCATAAGTTTAAATATAATTAATTAGATTGTATTTAACTACAAAAGTTCTATCGAGTATTATGTTTTTCCAATGTCAATAAGAAAAGAATTCGGAACTTAAAAAGATATATTTTTACTTAAAATCATATATAATATTTAGAAACAAATCATTTTTAAGTTTCAGGAAATGCTTTTATATTATTTTTTTCATCCTTTACTTCAAATAACAGTCAATCATTGTAGAAAGTTTAAATGATACTGCCAGAGAGAGTTGTAAAATATGAATATACCAATGATTTTAGTTAGCGAAGTATTGAAATGTTTATATGTTAAATTTA
Source organism: Stegodyphus mimosarum (assembly GCA_000611955.2). Classification (NCBI taxonomy): domain Eukaryota; kingdom Metazoa; phylum Arthropoda; class Arachnida; order Araneae; family Eresidae; genus Stegodyphus; species Stegodyphus mimosarum. Next base: position 376,954 of record KK122427.1, read on the forward strand.
TGTATACCATTTGCTTTCTTTGAAAGTAATAAATCAAAATGTTTATATATTGCTATGCTTTTTCATTGTTTCTAAAAAAACGTATCAACCAAACAGTCAAACAGTGTTGTAATTAAATATTTTGTGCATTAAATGACGCAGATTACCTAAATGATTATAAAACACTGAGCATTAGTTTTTCCCATTAAAACAACGATGAACAAACTTAATCGTTAATACTCTCAGCAATTTCAACAAATACGCAAAATTGTTAGGTCAAAAGGAAGGAACAGAAAATGTCACTTTTACAGGCAATTCCATTCTTTCACTGTAAAATTATGCCAGTTAATGGAACTATTAAAACACAGTAGATCTATTTTAATCACTTAACTTTTGCTATTTTGTAGCTTAAATACTACCACACAATTAAATATGTAATTCAAAGTATTCGTGTGATAAAAGTGTTTATAACAACATATTTCTAAGTTTAACAGATCTATAAAAAACATTAAATACGTTTTCTATGTTATCCTTTTCCGTATATATAAGTGTACGACTTAATGATTACTTTGTTATTAGGATATTTAAATTATTTTTACGTGATTTTTTACTGTGTTATTCTTATGTTTTAATATACTTTCTATGTTTAATACCGTAACAGCTACAATCTGTTAAATTTTAATATTTACAAATTCTTATACATAAAATTCAAGTTATAAATATAATTAAAGATTTGTCTCTTAGGAGTTTTTAATAATATATGGCAATAAGCTTTCATTGATATTTTTCTTTACAGTTTAATTGTAGATTTATAAGATATATTCTCCCTTCTTTCCGAACATACGGCGCGTATTCGAGAGGTGCAGGTTTCGAGTCCCGGCGAGGACATTGTACATTTTTCCCGTCCACATTTCTTCTGACTATTGCTTGCAACTACCATAAGATCAGGAATTCGCACAAATGTTTCCATCCTTTTCTTAAGAAGCGAAAGTACTGTAATTAATATTTACAGTTACACTCTAATACAAGTAATATTTTCATTATGTTTTATTTTTGATCCACATAGTTGCGCAAATGAAGGAGAGTTGGGGAACTTTCTTTAGCGAGAGAATACAATGTAAGGTTATTAAATATTTTTATTTTAAATAGAATAGAATTATTACAATTTTTACTAATGTTACTATTATAATTGATAGTTTCGAATGGTAATATTTATAGTAATTTCTTTCTGTTTCAAATATTCAAAATTTACACAGTATTCATAAATTTTCTCATTTGCTGCAATATGAAAGGGTTTGTGAATAAAAAGGCTTCTTACTTTTCTAGGAAAGGATTACTTTTGCAATGTAAAATTCATAGCACCTGAAACTACTCTGCTAAAATTTAATATTAGTTAGTAACCCTTCAAAAGTTTAGCAGAAAAGTCATATCATGTATATAAAATTGCAGTAATTGAGTACGGTTGTTAGAGGGCTTTAATATTCTTTCTACAGAGGAAATGTATCAAATGATATTATATGGAACAGCGTCGCCCTCTTTACAGTGTAAAAAGAATCATGCATCTCTCGGTCATTCGGCATGAGATCGCATTTTGCAGTAAGAAGCTTGAGTTTCTTTGATTAATAACAGATCCTCATTATGCCAGAACCACCTTATTTTCCAAATTTCTCATTTTCTGCGATGACTTTGTTCCTTATCAAGATGCTTCTCTGAAGTCAAAGTTTTCAGACAGTTCAAACTGTCAAAATAAGACACCAAATACACATAGACACCAAATACTACAAGAAATATTTACTTCTAGGAGTGTCTAAACCAAGGATATGTGTTCTGATGGATTTTATTTCGACTATAACTAAGTAATAATTTTTTACACTTCAAATAAAAGCATTTTCTGCAAACGTTTTGAACTCATGTTCAACATGAGTTCAAAGTCTGTCATAAACCTACTCTAAAATAGATTTCAGCCTAATATGATCCAAAAATCTAGTGAAAGATCTATGAAATTCAAAGCATTAAAATGTTGGAAATTGCGGGTGATAAAGTACTAAAAATAATACAATATCTAAAAACTGCATCTATCGGTGGATATCAAAGATTGAAATTATTTTTAACTGATGTAAATGAAAAAAAAAAATAAATGGACATTTGTCTAGCCATACAATTTTTATCAAAAGAGAAATATCGAAGTTCATTGGTTTTCATATAGCATTTCTGTAGAAAAGAAGAGAGAAAGCCATAATTCAATTTTGAATTGCTTGAAATTAATGATACGCAAAACTCATTTCTGGGAAAAAAGAAAAAAATATAAATCTTTCCCAGTCTTTTATTCGGAGGGCGAGGGGTTCTCTTTTTATCCTGCTTGCATAAAACTTTTATCTTTCTGCAACTTTTTTTACCCTTCACCACAGTTCTTATTCAATAACAGCACTCGTTTCAATTCGTATGAGATATTAGCTACTCTTGCATATTTGCATTTAGCTCTTGTTTTACTAATGTTCTAGATTTTCGTGTTTCAAGTGCATACTTATTTCTATTTTGAGTTGATTTATATTCACTTCTTCCTTGTTACAGATATAATGAAGGTAATATCTAATCACTGAGGCAAAACGAAGAAATTGTGCTTTATTTTAACAATAAAGTTAAAAAATAAGTGACAATAAAAAAGAAGGAAGAAAAAAGAAAATCTGAAATGATTCAGATTTTAACGTAGTACCGGAGAATTTGCTAAGAGTATTTATACTCTCGCTGAGTATCACAGATTACAAATCTGCTCTTGAACTCAGTCCTTGCTGACACTTTTTTCCTCCCCTTTTTTAACATTATTATTAATCATCACTTTCTTCGCACTCATGCCATATAAAATTAAAGAGAAAACTCATACAATATTTAAAAACAGCATCTATTTAGAATCCCTGTTATAGTGTTTGTGTTCGTTAAATATTTTTTATATTCACTTTTTTACATTCGTTTATAGATTAATTTTTACATTCGTTTTAAATATTAGTTCCTTAAAAACTATCCGCTAGAGAGGCTCGAGGTTATTGTAAAAAAGTATATAATAATTTTAATGAATTTAACTAGTCATAAAAATATTTAATGTTTCTAGTTAGACATCTCAAGATTTAAATGCATTTTCAGTTTTCACTCAATCTGAAAAGAACAAAAAATAAGAACTGAATAATTTAAGAACTCCGTTTATTGCTCTTCAGTCACTTCGTTGCTATTCTGTAACAGAAAGATAAAATTTGAAATCTAAATATTTTAATCTTTACTGAATGCCAACCCGCTAACACGTGAAAATAACAAGTATTCTGTTTGAGGCAGTGGCAACACATTCCTTTCAAATAGCCGAATTAAAATTAAAAATGAAAGATAAAATATTTTATTTTTTGCCCAATGGCAACAATCAGACGCCCTATAAAATGTTTTATTTCGGATAGTGCAGTCACTTCTCACTTTCGAATCATTGAATATGTTAAAAAAATCGTTAAATTTATATAAGATATGGTATAAATCAGAAACAAATTAAAAATTCGGGATTTAAAGAGCCCATGTTCGGATGGAAGACTACCTGTATTAAAAATTAGATGGATCGACGTGCGGGAGCTTTTCCACTATTTTAAGGAACATATATACAGATTCTTCGTTATTTAATTTTTTTTAAATAATACATTGCGAGAGCATTTATTGACAACACTTTGAAAAGTGATTTGGACAAATTGAGTTTCCAGACTAATAGCACCTCTGGAGCTGACAGTGCTAATTTTTTTAATGTTACGCTGCACATGTGAAAGGGATCTCGAAATGCATTAAAAAGTAAAGAAAACATCATCTTCTGTTAGCCGATACGCTGTTTACCTTTTCGAGTAATCATAACTTTTAAATAGTTGCCTTATAAGTATTCTTGCATTTTTTCTTGGTTTTGATGTGCAATGATGTGTTCTTTTACTGCCTAATTTTATCTCTAATTCTCATTCCTAATAAATAACGCAAAATCCACTTCATGTTATATTCAGCGGCATGCTGTGTTTTACATCATAGCTTACATCAGAGGAGACTAAGGAACAGATAATTCCTGAGTAGCTAAAATAACAAGAGTAAAAATGCGTAATATGCTAGAGCAACGTTTTGCATGTGTTGTTCCATTGAGTCTTGAATTTTTATGAAAAACATTGAGGATTCCCATGAAAAATTAAAAATCGTAAAATATATATAAGTAATTATGTATTTAATAAAACAAACCTAGAAGTAATGATGGTATAGAAATATTGACGCATAGAATGTTGATTCATAATAAAGAGTAAATCTGGCAGCAGAGGCACGTTAAATATTCATCTTTATTTCAACTAACATCTGTGGCCACAATTCACTTGGCACTCTAATCGTGCCTATTTAAACATTTACATATTTGATACTGTTGCCATAGGAAGAGGGCAAAAGAGCAGCGTCTTAGCAAGAACAGAGATAGAAGTAAATTTCATAAATATTCCAATGTGGTAGCTTATTAAGAGAAAAGTTTCGGTTTAAGTTTCGAATCAACTGCGTCATCAGCGTTACGCAATTCTTATGATATGGATTTATCTACAAATGAGGTAGTCCAGAAATAGTTATTACTATTTTTAGAATAGGGAAGGGAAATATCCAAATAAAAAATGAGGATTTTATATATTTTTTATCTTACATATAAATATGCATATATGTATTTAAATATTAAAATATTTACATCAGATAGAGTAATTGAATGAAGTTATCTTCTTTGCAAACCTTACAGCTAGAAAAATTTCGGCGGAACGTGCATGGACAATTTAGTGATTTTAACTGTGTGTAACTGCTTCTTTTAGAAAGTTCTACCTGTAGGCATCCTTCCCTTTGAGCCAACAGCTCTCACGTGCTTTGCCATAATCGACTAAATAAGTGAGAATTTTGTGTAAAATATTTGATACCAAAATTGTCATATAGACAGCAAAACTTTATTTTATTCAGCTTGTGCGATCCCCGAAGTCCACAGTGGCTAAGGTTTGTACTATATTTTATACACTATACGAACCAGGTTTTCAGTTCTCATCTTTGCTGGAAGGTAGCGTGATGGGCCAGTCATCAGATGACGTTGATTCATTGATTTCTCGATCTAGTGTGGTTTATTGAAACATCGCCTCTATGGGATCGGTTTGTAGGTCCGCAAGACTTGACGCCGGAGTTCAGTATTCACTTCGTAGAACATTTCTGAAGAAACTGCATCTTCCCGCCTAACATGGAACCTAAATAAAGAGTTGTTTACACAATTGCTTTAATTAGCAGGAACAGTTAAATAAATCTGATTGACTGATTATCCCTTGCGAGGTCAATATAATGATGAGGAAATTTATCCATGGAATAAATGGGAAATGTACAGTCATCTTCCCTCTAGAAACATGCAACCTAGTTTAAAGGCTTTTGGCTTTTCCCAAAGAACAATGTGTAGCTGCATTTATTTAGTATGCATTTCATTAAAAATTTGTAAAATGTTCTGATCTGCTACATAAAATATTAAAGGGAAAATCAGATGGATTATTTAAAGTATTCACGAGATTGATGCCGGTTAAAGTAAGTAAATAATAATACCCTTGCCTTCATTTGTAGTGCGTGCAACATATTAATAACTTTTTTCCAGAAATTTTTCAATGATGGCAACGCCAAAAACATTTTTGTACTGTAGTTCTACAAGCAAACTTATTTCAAAGAACATTAATGAAAGTGTAGAAAGTCTGTCTTCATACTAAGTACAGTAGATTTTATGCGTTTTAAGCATTAAAAATTTCGCTCTATTGTGCGCACGCTCACTCGTTTTGTTAGTATTGGTAAAGTAAGTTTCTGGGAACGTTCTGTCTGCTAAATGAGTTAAGAAACTTCAAAATTTCTATCACTAATTTGCTCGAAAAAACTGACAATTTGTACACCGCTATTAACTCATTCTGTATCTTAGAAAATTAAAGGAATTGTGATAGAGTGATTTAAGCGACGAAAATAAGTTATCTGGAAATAAGGATTTGAAGTTCTGGAATGTTTTTGTTCGGGAACCCTTTTTTTTCCGAGAGGGTAGGCAACTAGCTCAAAAAATTGCAGCTCTTTTAGATCTTTGAGTCTCACTTTTATATGAGGGACTATTGTATCAATAATTTCACCAGAGGCTGAGATGTCAGAAATTTTCTATATATTATTTTCTCTGTGTGGTTACCTAGCAGTTTGAACAAATTTGATTCATTTTTAATTTTGTATAAACTTGGTCATTTCTAGTTTCTCTGAGCTTGTCCGTTTAACTTTCTCAATGCAATATTTTACATCGAATGACTCCTGGAGAAAAAGGTTAGAAAAAAGGACGTCTATCAGTGTAAAAGTACGTTTGAAAATTTCCAAACGAAAAGAAAAGTCACAACATTGCAGCGATAACGCATTATCTTTCGCGGTCATGAAGTCTCTGTTTTTCAGTCATCTGGTTCTTCGGCAATGCTCTAAAATATCTAATGATTTCCTTTTATTTGTGTACACTTTATTAACAATTCTGGAATCATAATTCAGCCTTGTGTTCCTAACAGCTGGAAAGTATTTCTTGATTAAATAGTAGTATCTTTTGCATAATAAATCCTGACAAGCTTTCATCGTTCTGTGTACATTCAATCCATTACGAAACCGTATGTACGTAGCAATATTTTAATGAAATTTGCAAATTGGGAAACGCTGGATTATGTCTGTGTGCGTAGCAATCACTAAAAATTGCACTTGGGCACTTTTTTTCCATAGCTGAACGTAAATCACTAAAGTGAACGGAAAATCTTGCCATCATATTCTTGGGCTACCAGTTTTTTCTTACACTCGAAATCTCGAATTATTTTGAAAACATGTTTATTGAAACCATTTGCTGATCAATCGCGGCTAACGTCCATAATCCCAAGACATCTTTCAGCAATAGAAAGAGTAGAAAGCTGAGACAGGTTTCTAATATCAGTAGTTTCATCTAATATTTATTATTTCAAATGAAGTCTTTTTTACTTCCTTCTTTATTGCATCCGGTATTATATCTCCATTGCTATCAATAACAACACTTTGAAGTTTGTTTGAAGTTCCTTCAATAGAAGAGAAATTTTTAGTTTTTTAAATGAATTTCTAATTTAGTCTGGCCATTTTAGTCTGGCCGGTTTTTCGATTAAGAGAATCTCCGCCTTCATTATGACTTCTAAATGAAAGTTCTTATCTTGCGGAAAAACAGATCAATTAATTGTTTCATAATTTCTCGATTTGAATCTACTTCAGCATTGTGCTTCAAAATAGTCTTATTATTGCTTACCTACAGGTATTATTGCTTATATGAGGGTTGTATTTGTACTTCTGGCCTAATAAGGAAACAATAAATGTTTATGATCGAAATTGTTTTAGTATTTTTGAAAATATTGATCAATCCATGAAGATCAATACATTTTTGCATGCGTTTGAACCAATTTTCGAAGCACTTTTCCCACTCCTTTTGAGGTAACCCCAAAACACGCTTTTCTAATGCATCATCCCCTTCTTCGGGTGCCGAAAATCGCTGACTACGTAACTTATTTTTGATATGCGAGAGTAAAAAACTTCATTGGGTGCCAAATCAGGGCTGTACGGGGTACGCCCCATCAATTCGATGTTTTGGCCAGTCAAAATCTCTTTTGCTTGAGCCGATGTATGAGAGCTACCATTGTCATAATGAAGAATGATTTGCCTCCTCTTCTGATTTTTTCGAATTTCTCCGAATACCTCTGGCAAACAAATGGTCGTCTTTCATTCAGAATTGCAACATTTCAATTTATTTGCAATAATTCTGCAATTCATTGCTTCATTGCTCTAATGCCACTGTCAGCACGTGACCGGTAATACTGAAAAAAGAGGCAATCATTTGCTTCGATGTGCTTCTTTCGCGAACAACTTTTGTTGGATTTAGCTCTTCTTGGAAGACACATACAGTCGACTGCTGTTTTGTGTCGGGCTCATACGCATATATCCATGACTCGTCACCTGTATAGATGTTACGCACCTTCAACCTTCAATGCACCTTGAACATATTTTTCCAACATTTCCTTTCACAAATCGACACGAGCCTTCTTTTGAGCGTTTGTCAGATTATGCGGGATCCAGCGCGAAAAATCGTATTTACGGACAAATGTTCATGTAATATCTTATTAATGCTTTTCATATTAATGCCCAAAGATGAGTCAATCTGACAGTGTCACATGACAATCTTGCTTTATCAGTTCAAGCAGAGCATCGATATTTTTTGGCACAACAACCGATATTGGAAGACCTTCACGGTATTCGTTCTGGAGCGAATGTCGGCCACGATTGAATTCGTTGCACCAGTTTTTTTACAGTGCTGTAGTATGGTGTTTCATCGCTGTATGAAGAATTAAGTTAATTGAAGCACCCTTGTCTTGAAAATCCACTTCAAAAATTATGGAAAATAATCGCACGAAAATGTTCGGCGGTGAATTCTTTTTTTGCTTAAGATGAATTTTTCAGTTTACTATAAACAACACAAATCACGCTAAAATGGCAAAACGTTCTGAAGCAATATATGGTTAAATATATCAGAATTTCGATTAGAATCGTCTGTGGTGCCTGGCAACACCTACTGTTGCCAAACTCAGAAGTATAAATAGCAGCTTTCGTATACAGCTTTATACCATTTCTTCCTTATTTGAAAGTCAGTCTTTGCTCTTTCAAATGTTTGAAATTTAGTTACTGCAAATAAATAGAAATGGTCTTTTTTATGGCAAATTTTGGCTTTAAGATCATAGAAATCAATACTATTGGATACTTCTTTATTTGTCCAAAACGAACGCAAGACCAACGCAGTATTCAAGTTCTATATTTATATGCAGTTATACATTTTGAATTTGAACAATATTTTACTTTGAAATAACGGGTGCAAAGCTGCATTTTTTACAGAAATATTTAGGGTAGGCCTCTATTTGGTTGTAATTCACGTTTTTTTCTCCAAAGCCTTAAAGCTCCGAAAGATAAAACAGAGAAAAGATCGAGACATCAATAAAGCTAGCAGTTGATCACATTGGATGTAAAACTGCTACCTACCCTCAACAAGGAGTCGAACGAAGCATTTTCGTGAATTTTTATTTTCGAGATATCTGATTGGTTGACTTTGGGACCAGAAAACCAGTTCTTTGGGGAAAAGCTGCGGGGGACAGAGCTTTAAACGAAACGTTTTCACCTCGCTTGTAAAGCACTAATACCGTAGCTAGGCGGGCATCGGTCCAATGAAACATGTTTCAGTTCGGAACTTTCGGTTGGTAGGAGAAAAAGAAGCTCGTTTCTTGTAAGACATTCTCCAAGCCTCAAGCTTCGTCAGATGGAATAACTCCTTAAATATGCCTCTTTGACTGTTTTAGCATGCTGCATAATGATATCTTCTACAATCGCATTTTTGACCGTGTTCCTCTCCATTTGTTAAATACAGAATTAAAAGTTAATATACTTCATAATCCTTCACATCCCACAAAAGTGCTTTCATGAACTTGAATTGATTAATACAATTGCACTAAAAGTGTAAATGAAATCATCTATTGAACGTATGAGAAAGTTGGAATTCCTTACAGCACCAGCACGTAACAGCAATAGGCGAATTCAAAGTGAACAGTTAAGAATTAGCTGTTCCCTTCCTTAAACAGATCCGACTTAACCCGAGCTCTTCAGAAAAGCTCGGTTAAAAAAAGGGTGGAAATACTTTGGGGAGCTGGTGACAATTGGTAGTCACCTGCTCCCAAATAGCCATCTGCTAATTGCAAATACAACCGAAGCAACCCGATCTCGTCCAATTTGAATGAACTGCGGATTACAGTACAACTCGCTTATAACGAGCCCTGATTTAACGAGGAAACCGAAAATACTCCATCTCTCCAGCTCAGCTAATCCTTTCTTGGAAGATTTCTTTAATATCCTGAAGTCAACCGAAAGTTAGTGATGAGTCATTAATCCCACGCATACGTGACGGCGGCCTTTTTTATCTTGGGGGAGAGACCAGAATTTAATTTTTACCACCGAATTCTGCAAGTGTTATCCAAGAGATTAGACCAAGAGATTCAGAAGTTTTAAGTTACACTTTCGTAAGCACCTAATGATTTTTATTCTTCTCGATAATAAAGAAAAATAGAAGCAATCTGAAATGCTAATGTAAAAGTGCTCGAAGCAATGCATTTAATGAACGATGCATGGGAAAACGTTACATCAAAATGCATTACCAGTTGCTTTCGAAAGGCTGGATTGGACATTTGTCAAGAGGGGAAAATCACTGAGAAAGACGTGGACGTCTTGGAAAATTTCGAAATGTGTGGAAAAGAGATGGAAAATTATTATCTGCAGACGTCATTTTTCACTTCAGACAATCAATCACTTCCGAGATACTTACTCCCGAGCATACTGTATCTGAAATCCAAGCTAAAGCAGATGAAAAAACAATGAAAGCGGCGATGATAACGACGAATGTGAAGAGTTTCAAGCTAAACCGTCCCAACATGCTCAATGGCTTTGGAGTGCGCAGAAAAACTCCAAACTTTTACAGAAGCCAAGGAGTGCAAATGACTATAATTTTCGGCCAATAAATCTTTTTCATGATGATTGACATAAGTCAGTTCTGCCAATAAATCTTGTCCAAAGAACAATAACACAATAAAAAGAAAAAAGGCAGTTTAATACAAATTAAACATCGTCTTTTGCACTGTATATACAGAAATAAAAATAAAGGAAGTATTTATAATATAGTAAGTATGTATGAATGTTCCGTAAAAAGGCCGCACTGAGCGAAGTCGTTCTGTTACCTGTATAGTGCTCAAGGCTTTTGCCAACGCCAGGACGCAATCTTGCACTCTTTATCAAGATGAATTTCGTGGGCTTGTTCTGATGTTACTGTCAGACAAGTGAGATAATCAAAATAGCACAACAACAACACAGAATTCAAACGTAAAGAAAATCCAATGACGTTAATTTGTATGAATTTAACGCCATTAGAATTTATTCATGGATCCATTTCCTCTGCAACTTATCCAACAACTGGGAAATTCACAGTTCTTACATGATGGCATAGTGTCCCATCCTGTTCGAAAACTTCTAAGTAAAAAATATATACTAAGCCAAACACTCACTTTTAGTGGATTTCGTATCATTAAACGTTTTCAAATGTCATCGAACCGAATAACAACACAGAAATAGATAGCCACTTTTGAGATACCTTGTATATTATTGCCTGACAAAAAGGAAATGTTTCAGTGAGCTGATATTGTATACTATGCGATTATAAATAAAAACATATTAAAGCATGCAAAATAGATGTATACATTATTACCCTTCAGTTCAAGTTCTTAGCATTCCAGTGCCATTAAACACCCAGAAGATTAGACAATATTTGCATTGAAGCCATAGTACACCCAAAAGTTAATTAACTGAAGCAGTTTATTAATGTTTCTCATTTATTTTACGGTACTGTTTATATTTTCCAATTTGGTATCAAGATTTTAGTTGATTATTTCTGGAACTGAGGTAAACCCGATTTTTAATATTGGTGCGCATTTTGTATATATGCAAATAATTTTAGTGAAATTCTATGAAAATTGTTGTATGTTTTGCATAATATAACATAAAAGGCATCATAATGCAAACCATCGTCGGAGAAAGAAGATGAAAGACGTTAGCACATTTAACATTGAAGAAGTTATTGGCCGGATAGCGCCAAGCTGGCGATGGTTGACAACTAATTTTTCAGCCAGATATTTTGGTCTGGTTCCTATGTAACTATAACTGTATCCGTCTTTATGTAACTGTAACTGTGTATGTCTTCTCGAAACTGTTAAAAACCGAAGGCACTGGAAGATTATATAAGTTCGCAGAGAACGTCAGCTTTCTGTTGAACTCAGAGTACTGAGAGATCCCGTGTGAACTTAAGCATTTGAGGCTCTTCTTGTTCAACGTTCTTAGTAGTCTGAAGTGGTGACTACTCCATTGCGCTCTGTCATAACAAAAGCAGCTGTATAAGTATTTTCGTGTAAAAAGTTCCAGAACTGCAAAAGTGTCTTTCTGTTTGAGGGGGGGGAATAAATTTCATCAACTTTTATCTGTTCGGTGTGCATTGAACCCTTTCGCATGTAATAATGTTTGGTGTCAGAAGTGGTACTGAATACCGGTGAGACGAGTGGTGATGAGAACCTAAGATAACTGGTGACAGTTTTTGCTGCATTTAAAGAAGGGATAAAAGCGGGCCAAGAAGGGATGAAAGCGGACTAAGGAAAGATGGAAGAAGCCATCAAATCCTTTACAAATACAGCATGCCAAGAAGCAGGTAAGAAACGGTGGAAGAGGCCGTCAAGCCTAGAGAAGAGACCAAAGCGTGTCAAGAAAAGGTCGAGAAAGATGAAGCAGAAAGAAATGTAAAGAAAACTTAGTGTCATAATAGAAAACAAATTCGAGGCTATACAAGACAGAATACGCACGGTTGAATACAAAGTTAAAAAAATTGAAGAACGAATTTCCGCTCTAGAACAACAAATCGAAGACAGAATTTCTTCTATGGCCGAAGAACTTTACAGCTTGAATAAATCCATAGTGACAGCTGGAAACAATCCTGATGGCTTTAAATTGCTATCAAAGTCTTCTCGACCTTTTCTAAAGCTATCCACATATGAATAAAAGACTCGGCAGGTGTGCAAGACTCAGATCTCTACAGGTTAGAAGGCAGATGAATAGAACTTAAAAGCTAAGGTCTGCCTTCTTGCCGCTTCTGTGAGAGCACACTCACCGGATAGTCTTCGAAATCGTTCCAAAAACCAGAGGTCAGATTTCGAAGCTCTATCCCGCCCCGTTGGAGTTGTACTTTATAAAGACGTGATTAAAAGATTTTAGCAGACTTCAGTTAAAATCCCGCTAAGAGGGGCTCACAGATACATTTCAGAAACTCCGAACACGGATGCTGAAAGGCTGTCCCATCTCGCCTTTTCGAACTGACCAACCAAATGAAGAGAATACGGTCCCTGCAGTATTTTGTTGATGACATCATGAAATATAGAAATGCCTGATACTAATGGCGAATGTCAAGGATCTGAAAAGCGTTGTAGTGTACGCCATGAAATTCGAGGCCGCTAACAATCAAATTATAGAGTCCGCCACACAGGCAGAGCTCCTCACTTTAAAGAGTCAGTGAATCAACTGTCTGCTCGTTTAGATTATTTAAACAGGTAAGTCAATGCCCTGAGGCGGAAGAAATGTGGTAAAAAATCGATCCTAAAGCGCTGGAATTGTGGTGCTGATGGCCAAAAGACCATTTCATTTGGAAGGGCTACTTACCATCACACGACATACGTGGCAGATATTACAGACTCTTCCTTATTCAAATTAGACCTTCAAATGAAACACAATTTTTTCTTTTATTTCATAAAAAATAATTGCATTTTGCCTTAAAGGATCTAGCCTTGTTCGGAATTAAGGAAGAAGGATTTAAATTCGTCTGCCAAATAATAACTCAAGACGATATCAGCACCAGCAAGAACAGAATTTTTCATGGATTTCCTGGAACCATGGATGATAAAAGAAGTTTCCGTTAAGGCACAATGGAATATCCTAAGAAATATAACAGCTCGAAACGAGTACTAATAGCCTTGGTACTCGTCCACCTGTCCAGGACAGTCTTCGAGGTAAGAATGGCCAGTATAAGTGATAAGGCGAAAGTTATTAGGCAAGGTGAACTGGTTGTAGCATGCCCTCCAGTGACCTGAGTAAAACGGTACAACAGTCCTAAAGTGGCTTCGGAGAATACAACATCGGAAGGACTGCGGAATGCATAATTAAGCAATGAAGAGAGGAGTGCTGCAGAACTTACCATTCAAGGATTTTCAAGATGTTTTCTCTTGCACATTTTCTGACGTAGATTGAACCAGTTTAGCATAGCATAAATTGATATGGGTTATCATTTGCCATTCAAATAACATCTAAGATAGCTACCTTTTGTTTAACAGGAGAAGTTAGCAAAATTTCTGGAGGACATGCAAGAATCTTACATTATCGAATCGTCAAGGAATTCTTGGGCCTCTACCATAGTCCTGGGCAGAAATAAAGATGGTTCGTCTAGACTTTGCGTTGATTATCGCCGGTTGAACGAAGTCACAAAGAAATATAGTTACCGCCTTTCCAGAATAAACGAAGTTCTAGACACACTTTCCGGAAGCAAGAGATTTTCGAAGCTTGACTTCAAAAAGGAAACTGGCAAGAAGACATGAAACCTGATGACAGAGAAAAGATGATATTTACTTCCGGAGAAGGACTTTGGTATTTGAACGTTATGCCGCTTAGATTATGAGTGCAGCAATTTCGAATGTTCCATGGAGACCTTGCTGAGAAGTCTTTCCTATGAAGCCTGGCTGTTACACTTGGATGACATCATCATAGTCGAGAAATGTTTTCAAGAGCATTAAGAAATTATCCAAGCCAAGCTAAATTTAAAGCCTGCCGATTGTTTATTGTAAAGATAATAACACATGACCTGTCCTCAGACATGTCATCTCCGCCGGAGGTGTATGTACGGGTCCAGAAAAAGTAGTGGGAGTTAAAGATTGGAGACACCCCAAAAATGTTTATCAACTGAGATGTTTCCTGCGGCTTTGCTCAGGAAGATTTTGGAATTACTTTCTTCCATCTCAAGACCCTTCACAAGCTGACAAAAAGTCAGCACAGTTCTCGTGGATAAAATAATGTGTGGCTTCATTTAACAAATGAAGGAAGCTTTAACACCTGACGTATCCTCAGCTCGACAAACCATTTACCTCAGGAACCACTTAATATGATCACGTCCATTCTAATCCTATTATAAAGCATTTGAGTTTCCTATGTGATGCTGGACCGCAAGCAAGATTTTGTTTCAGTTAGGAATACAAGTTTGAATGAGGGTTATAAAAAAATTTTAAAAATATACTTATTTTATATAAGATTTCAGTAAATTTTTATGACTGAAATGTGTACATACCTGAATTTCGTTCTCCTGCTGTTGAGATTAATACTTTTTTATATATACTGTTTAACATGGAAGTTATAAATATTATTTTATAGAATATTCATTATTATTTTCTATGGATGACAAAAGCCGTCTTAAATTTTTCAGCATGTTACACAGATAAAATACAATATGTAAGAGGATCAAGTATTATTCAAAAATCTATCCATTCGAGTTTGTTGCATATTTCTTGTCAGTAGCGTTTCAACGGTGTCTGAAAGACAATATGACATTGCTTTTAACTTTCTGTATCACCACCTTTATGTTCGAGTTTTCTTCTCAAACTTTTTAATGCTTGTCCAGACTCTGATGCTATTGGTACAGGATCGACATTTTCATCTTCGGAGTCTCTTTTATTTTCACTAATTTCTTGTTTTCTCTGATAACTTCGATCTCTGCATCACTCTTTTCGTAGCAAGTCTGGATTTCAATGAATTCCCAAATATTCGAGGAAGGTCTCATCATGCATTTCTTCATCGTCAACCTTCTCTTCTGACACATCTTGAGAGTTTCTCGAATTTGCTTTGGATGGAAGCCGGCTTTTTAAAAACAATATGAAATCGTTCAAAGTTACTTCATGCCTCACATTTAAAATAACATGCGTGGCATTTAAGGGAGAAATTTCCTAAGAAGGACAAATTGAATCAGTCAAATCAGTTTCATTAATAATATTTTTAGCCACTTCCTTCCTGTAATGGCTCTTGAATGCTTTTATAACAACCTGATCTAATGACTGAAGAATGGAAGTTGTATTAGGAGAAAGGAAAACTAATTTTATGTTTTTCAACGAGAGAACAATTGAATGGGCAACGCACAACTAACAAGAGCGCCACATTTTCTTGCAGAATTTCTTTATCCTACTTCGTGAGAAAATCACTAAAAGTATTGCTTGTCATCCAAGCACTTTTATTCTTGTAATAAGTAACAGGCAAATGCTAGACTTCCTTCAGACAACGAGGGTCTTTGCTTGCACCGATGACTAATGGAGTGCTGTTCCTTCCGTATTACACGTTAATAACTCAGTAACATGTTGTTTAATGTTTAACAGCCAGCTATCATTTTTAAATATCCATGTGTGCTGAGGTAGGTTAGGTTAGGTTAGGTTATTCAATTATGGCAAAGCACACGAGGGCTATCTGCCTAAAGGGAGGGATGCCTTCGTGGAGGACTTTCTAAGGGAAACTGGCTCGTATACACGTTACACATGGAGGAAACCACGAAAACGCCCATGCAGCCAGCCCGTTCGCGGGATTCGAACCGCGGACCGAACTACCAGTGTTCAGCGTCTTTACCGCTCGGCCGCTGGTGGGCGTGTTGAAGTAGGCTTCGATATTAAAGACCAGTCTTATCAATGTTAAAATTTTGATACAGTCTATATTCTTGCAAAAGTGCGGCTAAATACTTTTTTAACCAATTATCTACTTCATTAGACTCTACATATTGTGATTCTCCAAGTAATTTTTTGAAAACGATCTGTTTCTTTCTTTCTGTCTTGTGAGTCATACTACAGTAAGGATAAAATCCTCTCCCAGCATTTCGGACAATTCTGTTGCCCTTTTGATACAGGATTTCTCACGACATCATGGCGTTCATGTTCCTAGTATTTCGAAACCATTGCAAGAGGGCAGTTTCTACATCGGTAGACTTTCCACTTCGCTTCCGCTTACGTGAGACATTTGCACTTGCCTTTAAATCATCCGAAACTGTCTCCCTTCTTTTCACCAATGTACATAATGCAGTTTGTGAAGTTCCGAGTTGTACCGAAGATTCACATTGGCTGCATTTTGTAAAGCATCATATCGCTTCAACAACTGGTCTTTATCTTTTAAGCTTGCTTAAGTCCTTGTGTTTGGGCATTTTGAGGCAAGACCAAACAACAAAATGCGATGTGTATGGGTGAACTGAAAGAATGTGAGCAAAAAGGCATAATTTTTATTACATGTTCTCTTACGTATTCGTTTATGTTTCCTCTTTCCCCCAAATGATCTGAGGTAGTTCTGATAAACTTCCGGGCCACCCCCACCCATAATTGGCCCAGATAAAAAAAATTATAGCATTTGCAGCTCCACTCGTAAAAGTGTATCGATCTTGAATGAAATCACTGACCTTGAAACACAGGAGTTTTGACAGTTCCAGATAAGAAAATTCTGGCATTTTCACCTCCACGTGCGAGATGAATCGATTTTGAACAAAATCCCTAAACTTGAAATATAAACTTGGCGTCTTGACTTCACAATTTCAAAAGCGGTATGATTTTTGCAAGCGGTAGATTTTATTTTATTAAGCGGTTATTTTATAATGATATTGTATTCATTTGAAATCGTTCCTTAGGATTTAATTTCAATAAGTGGTTGATTTTATAAAGCAGTGATTTTATTAAGAGGTACCCTCTGTATTTTTGACACAGATGCAAGCAATAAAAGTGTCGATGCTGTTTTGTCTTAAGAAATAAACGGTTAAGAATCTGTCTCAGGGTGCAAGAGCAAGTGTCTATCTAAACCGTAGAGGAATGACTATGTCATCAGAAAAGAGTTGCTCGCCATATTTAAAGGTGCAGACCATTTCTGCTATTAACTCTACTGCAGAAAATTTCTGCTCCGTACAGATCATGCATCGTTATCTTGGTTATTAAATTGGTTATAAAATCACTAAAGTTCAATAGCCGGATGGACACAGAGACTCCAAGAATATGGCATCCCTATCCGTCTTCGGAAGGAAAACGCTGACGTCCTGTCTAGAAACCCTGCCCAGAAAGCTTCTGATTTTGTTCTATGTTCGAACCGAAATACGAGCTCCTTAATCCGGTCCTACATCATGTTACGAATTCAACTTCGTCTGACCCTGTTCCATGGTGGGATGAAGAAGTTAGAAAAGATCAGTTGGAAAAATGAATGGGGATATTAAACACATAACTGATTTAATTGGGGTCTTTCTTCAACTAATTCATTTAGGAAATAGTTCCGATTTAGGAATCTTTCCATTCAGGATATTTGGATCTATAATCCTACTATAAAACAACGCTAGGATCTACGCGACTCATTCGATATTTGAGACAAGTCTTGTTCCGGAAGTTCTAATCGAATGATTGAAAGACATTCCGGTAGCAGAAAATACTTCCAGTATCCCGACCGTCCTTTAAAAACTATGTAGCAGTCCAACAGGAGGACACTTGAATAATGAAGACTTTGCATAGAGTTCGAAAGCGCTTCTGTTTCACTAAAGCAAAGGTTCACGGACAAAAGTGGTGCCAGTCTCGCGATGCTTGTGCGGGTCGGAAAGGAAAGAGGAAACACAACAAAGCAAAGTTGCAACGTTACAATCCAGAAACGCCTGTTGAACGCATTCTGTGACCCCTGTCACGATCTGATGATGGCAAAAAATACGTATCGTTTAACTTGATTATTTTACAAAATGGCCTGAAGCGTATCCTATTGCTGATCAAGAGGCTATCGCGACAGAAAAGTAATGATAAAATTGGATTTCCCGGTTTTCAGTGCTTCTCCAGTTAAATTCTTGTCAAGCAAATAATTTTATCTCGGCTATAATTAAAGAACTCTCTAAACTACTTCGCATAGGCAAAACTCAAATAACATCTTTATATCCACACTCAGACGGCATGTTAGAGAAGTAGGTACTTTAGTCTGCTTTGCGATTTTTTGTTTGGTTGACCTCTGGATGAGCCTTAACCACCTGAGGCGTGCATTCAGGACCTCCAGGCAAAAAATAAATGATGCACAGTTTTGAATGAGAGCGAATCAGCTTGGCGACCGAGAAGATGAAGACCCGACACGACACGAAAACTTCAGGACATCGATTGAACTTAGGTGACAAGGTATGTTTATGGAATCTTATTCGACGGAAATGACTTTCTCTTAAACTGCAGTTACCATGGGACAGTCTTTGCACAGTTCTAACCAGGCTCAAGCAACTTTGTCCTTCCAATCCGTAAGTCATCAGATTGTAAGCGTAAAGTCGTTCATTGCGATAGGCTACCTCTTACTTTGGCCATAGTACGTAGTCACCGTAATTTATATTACGTAAACAGTGTTCTGAGACCATGGTCATATGTGCACATAAATTTGTAAATGCATGCTTTATTTATTGATTTAGTATTTTGTTTGTTGTATGTTATTTATTGAAGCTATTATTTTAGTATTGCATTTAGTATTTTAGTTGCTGATCTTGCTTAGAGATAAGTATGGCTTCCTGCCCAGGGATTGTTCTACCCGGGACGTGCAGTCCTTGAAAAGGGGATAACATTCGCAATCTTTTATATATGTATATAATTTTGGTGTAATGATATGCAAATGACAGCATCTTTTGCATAATGCATTTCGAAAGACTTAAAACACATTTCATCAATGGAGTACAGCAACTCGCCCGCTGCTGTACTCCACTGATGAAATGGGATTCCTAATTCTATAGATAGCTCTTCCACTATTCCAAAATCCATTCACAATGACCTGTAAACTAATCCATCCTCTGAATGGGTTCGGTGACTGGACAAGAATTGAAATACGGATGTTTGATCATTATAAAGCTCATACATTTAACCTTTGAAGAATAGCAATGATAACTTCACTATTATTTATAGAAAACCAAGAAGGCAATGAATGCTGCAGTTCTCAAGGCAAGTCCAAAGCACTGAATATTTTCCAGGGATAAAAGAAATTATATAATAATCTTGTTATAAGTAAATTTAAAGTTTTAATTATCAGTACAGTTTTAGTTAATATGTTAGTAGAATTAATTTAATTTTCCCGGTAATTTATTGATTGTACAATGCTATTTTATTGCTAATTAAATATCTCTTGAATGATCACATGATTTCTTTACATTTCAGTTTTGCCGTATACATACATCTTTTCTATTGATGAATCCTTTTTTATTAGTAAGTTCATGTAAAGACATACAGTGGTGGATAGCTAAGCACTGAAAACACGACATTAGAAGTCTCAATAATACGCTGAACTAGTAATCCAATTACATTAAGTAGATCGATCACTAGAAAAAGAAATAAAGATAAAATGCTGTCAAGAATTAGACGAAGCAGAGCTTCAGTTAACTGTACTAACTGAAACAGCACAGTCTGTCTGTATAATCGGATTAGATTACGGAAATGAACACGAAGGCTATCTGCCTGAAAGGATGCTTGTTTTAATAAAGGACCTTTTCAAGAAAACTGGTTCTTATTCACGTTTCACATGGAAAAAAAATGACGAAACCTCCTATACATTCAGGCCTTTTGTCAAGATTTGGGCGAATTACCAGTGTTCAGAGGTCAGGGTAATCGAAATATCTGGAACTTTATCTCCTTTATTTTCTGCGACAAGTATATATTGTTACGGATTTTATATTTATTTGGCTATTTATTTAGAATTGTAATTGAAAATGCTTTACTTTCCCGTGCAACGCATACGATTTTTGGAGAGAAAGCTACGTCAGAAAAGTAAAAATAAAAGAGCGCGTGCATTTAATATTTAATGAATAAATGTCTCATAATTGCTGTGGCTATCCCCAAAAATCGAGGTTTTGCCAGAATGCTCTAGTAAATATTTAAAAAAAGCTTATAAAAGCCGATTTAAAACACCTCAGTTCAGTTGTAGTTGTTTTAAGCGAACTGCTTATTTACTTAATGCTGTTATGGATTGTAGCGCTTTTGCTGTGAGATAGAATTACTTTATCTATTTTGAAATGCATTCTGTTTAACGTTTGAGATAATGTGATGATGTACTAATATCTCTGAGGAAATATTTCAGTGTTTTATTATACGTCTTGTAAAAAGAATAAATTTTGTTAACTTTTTAATGACTGGTGCATTCAATCCATTACGAACCCGTACATACGCAACAATATTTATTGTAACTTAGATGAAAGAATTTTTGCTTTTTTGTTTCCCGATTTTGATTGGATAGAGTTACCTTCGTGAAAGAATTTTTAAGGGAATATATGTTACGCATTAAGAAAACCATAGAAACACTCAGTCAGGCAGTCCATTCTGTGGGAATTACCCCAATGGAGCTAAACTACCGCGTCCAGCGGTCTTATCTGCTTAGTAATTGTTGGTCCCAAAAACTATTACGTATTTCGATAATGCTAAGTTATAAAATTAAGTTTCATTTGACTAGGCACTCAATAATAGAAAACATTTTCCTCGAGAATAAAAATCACACACTTAAGAAAAGACCACCTATGTTTTGACCCATATCAAAAGCTAACAAAAGTAAGTGATTCCCGTTTACTCCAAGTAGTGTGCATGCATTCATCGCATGAAGATAGTATGCACGTAATATCACCACGACGTTTATTTTGTTAGCAGAAATGAAATACCCATTACAGTTAAGTAATCATTCGCAGTATAAGCAATGAGTGCAGGATTATATGTATTATTGCTTTCTTATTAACCTTGTATAAGCTATATATTAGCCGAATGATAAGTTGAGCCAAATGAAATGAGCCTCCTAACCGGGATCGTGGATAATGACTCTGACAATGGTACCGAAAGATCTAGGTTCGAATCCCGAAGATTGCATGAATGTTTGTAATTGTATAGTGTCTGTGCGGCATGTGGGTACTCTAAATATGTGGTGAGCCGAAAGTCCTCTCGAGAGGTTGGTGGTAGAGGAAGCGATATGGGAGACCCTCAAGCCCGTCCACCTGAAAACTTCCTTGAAAATTGGGGGGGGGGCGGAACTGAGAAAGTCGTATTCTCATCTTGGTGCTCAACGCTCTTGCTAACGACAGGCACAATCTTTCCTCTTTGCTATGATGAATTTCGCCGGCTTGTTCTGATATCAGACAAGAGACATTAGTCATAATAACAACACAATACAAATGATACGTAATGACCTTCTGCTGACAGACGATGTCATGTTGTTTCATTAAATAAAATTAATTTGTAACTGACCCATGAATTCGAGGTTTAGAGATATCAGCGTATCGTGAGTACGAAATCCGCATATAATACATTTCTCTCGAAAAACTGCCTGCTGTTCTCAAGAGACTGATTGAGCAAATAAACAACAGATTAGAGAATGTTTCTCTATATTATATGTGAATTAGATGTAATTCATTGCTGTATACATCCGACAAAATAAATGATCTAAACGTTCCTAAGTAAATAATAATAATAATAATAATAAGTGCAAATTTTTAGCACCGAAATGGTTAATTTATAAAGGTAAATGTACTAGTATCCAAATTTAAAGTTACAAATACAAACCACATATCTCGAAAAATAATTTCTTTATTGTAATGAAAATTTCTACAAAGATGCCCAATACTTTGAGACAACCAATAGTAGCATCACAAAGTAAATTGTAGCTAAATGTTTGCAATATGAAATTTAAACCTAAAACGGCCAAAACGTTACACTTCATAATATTAGCACAAAAGGGTCTTTATGTTGTAAATGAGGTTGTTAATTTATAACGCATGTAAACAAATCCCATTCTTTTTAAAATGATGATTTTAATACCTGAAGAATTCTGGAAGGATATTGATGTCATGCAATGGCTTTCCCCAAAGCATCGTAAGCAAACCGTTTAGGATTTATATCCTGTAACTTCCCTAACCGCACCATACAGCAAGTAACCTCTGTATGGTCTTAGAGGCTGCTGATGACGATCTTTAGTTTTGAATTAATGCCCTAACCTAGATATCAACATTCGAAACATTCGTAATCAATAAGCAACTTTCTTCTGAGACTAGCCAACCTACAGCGTAACGAAGGTTCTCCATCTCAGTCCAGTGTTTAAAAGATTATGAAGAACTCATTTAAACTGAAATCAGTCAGACTTGTGATATATAAACACAAATATACATACCGGTTTTAAATTCCAAGTTTTTCTCATTACCCACAACAGACACTAATAATTTGAAAGATAGCTTAAAAATTGGCAACAGCCAGAGGCAGGAGCATGCTAGAACAAATAAATAAAAGGTCATTGGCCTCAAATGAGGCAACAGCTGTGAAAACTGGCGTTTCTAAAGCCGTAGTAGTGTATCTTAACAGCCGCGTTGTAAACGTGAAAGTGCGGTAAGAACAGACTCGGCCTACACCAGTAGTTCTCAAACTTTTTTTGCTATATGTACCTCTTTCACCACTGCTAGAAGATCATTTCCCTGACCATCTGATTAGTCGTCAAAATTTCTATTTACCAGTATTACGCTGGCCATCCACCCGCCCTCTAGGCTTTACGCCATGGAGGTAGGAAGTAAGAGTAGTCCTTTCTTATCTCCATGATTTACACAGAATACGAAGGACAACGGGTAAGGACGCTGAATAGCCCAGGCGCTTTTCCGCTGCTGAGACCCTAGTTTCGAGACTTTCCGCCAATCTTTCCTTGGTCCAACTTTATTAGAGGAAGTTCCCTTGAAGTTCTGGAATCGCGAGGCTCATGGTTTATGCCCTTAGAATTGCTATTGTCATAGTAAAATACTAAGCCAATGTGTGCAACTCAGGAGGTATAGGCCGTACAAGAAAGTCAGAAGGGGCCCACAATGCAACACAAAGATACTCAACTTTACCTTTTTACAACTTTACATTAAGTTATTTGTATTGAGAAAAAAAATCAAGTACTTTTGCTTCTTAATGCTTTTTTCACACTGAAATAGAATTGAATAGCATTGAGTATTATCATAACGTAAAACAAAAAGAAACAAATATTTGCAGTGAGAATGAATAACAAAAGTAGCAATAAATGCAAAACTTTCAGTACTTTAGAAAACCTAATTACAGCTGTTTTGCATTTTAATTTAAAAATCTGATGTAGACACATATGAGTTCCTTGTACGAATATATACACATTTTTCACTGCACTTCATTTAAATTTATTTTATGGAATTATTCTAACTTAATTAACCGATCGCTCAAGGCAGGTTAAAAATGGCGTCAAAAACTGCAAATATTGATATGAAATATCCCGATCAATTTTTGTCGAACAGGATTAAAATTTCTTATAATTTTGTTTTTTCATAAAACGAGTATAAAAATTCGTATTGAAAGTCAAATTTCGTAATTTGTAGAAAATCTTTTTTTTTTTTTTTTTTAAATTTGACATTCTCAAAACATGAACATTTTTTTCATTTAAAATATTTCTATAATTGAAAGTATATAACAACGACCAACGACTACGAAATCAAAGGCCGAGTAAGGTTTTTTAAGCCCGGTTAGAAAATGGGTATATGTATACATATATATATATATATATATATACACGCTGCGTACTGCGGATTGCAATAAAAAAGGGAGGTGCGTAATTAGAAATTATAGCAGACCCATATGAAAAATTTCTACCGCTAATCGTTTTTATAGTTACGCGAGATGCATACATAGGTACGTAAGTACAGATGTAAAAAAAATCCTTTTTTTGAATTCGCTTTAAATCAATTTTGCAATTCGCTCTGGAAAAAAAAGGCCCTTTATTCTGTCCGCATGTTGGATATCACGCAAAAAATCGTCCAAATGTATTCGAGAAAGGTCAAATTGGATATTTCCGTTGAATTATGATACCCGAGGTTTTTCGAGATTGCAATACTTTCTTTCGTACAAAAACGTAACAATAAAATATGTTACGTCAATAAAGTGCTCTGTTTTCTAATAGTAAATAAGTTTCAATAATTTCTTTTCTTATTGTTATTAAATAAACCAAAATCTGATGTGATGAGTTTTATACGAAAATTTACCCGTTTGAAATTTTTAAGATGCTTAGAAATATTTTTTTGTCATTTACCTTAGGTTTGAAATTTGCATGCTTTTTGAGTTGAATAATTATTTTATATTATAAAAGTAAGTGTACAATATGCGGCCGCTAAAACTCAGAAACGAGTCCCAGTACAATCAAGGGATTTATATGGTGTGCTAGCCCTCTATGCCCCATCCATGAAGATAGTTCCCGTTTTTACCTGAAGGGCGTGCTTTTGAAGATATAGGGACTGGAAGTTTCGCCCTTTAGAAATAGGTGAACAATGTGCATGTGGGTAAAACTCAGAAACGAGTCCCGGTTCGATCAAGGGAGTTATATGGTGTGGTAGCCTTCCATGCCCTATTCATGAAGAAGGTTCCGTTTTTACCCGTAGGGCGTGCTTTTGGAGATTTATGAGCTGAAAGTTTCGCCCTCTAGAAATTTCTAGAACAGTCAAGAACATTCGAGAGCATTCCATAACATTACAGAACACTCTCGAATGTTGTGAAATGTTCTGGAACATTGTGGATCATTTGAAGCTTTTTTGTATGGGTGGGGCTACCCATCGGTAGGGATATATAATTCAAGATCCGTCGTGGGTTCGAACGTTAGTTTCTTATCAGTGAACTGCAGTAAAAACAACGAAGTGTGAGTAATCAGAGTGATGCAGTGACTGAATATAAATCGAAAATAAAGTGTATGAAGTGCACTTAGTGTATTTTAGTGTATGTATGCACTTAGTGTATGTCTGTTTTATGATCTATGAAAATTTCAAAACTTAATATCCGATGCATTTTTAATGTTAAAGTTTTTAAATCATAGACATCAAATAGTCGAACAACTCGTGCAATTTCCAAAACTTCGCCCGAAATTCAAAAATTTTTATTTAAATTTTTTCCACCCAATTTGATGGTGCAAACATTAAAAGTCTGATATTCTTAGTTTTTTCATTAAACAAAGCTATGTGTTAAACGAAGCTAAATCATTTGAACATCAAAAAACAAATTCAAAATAAGGGTTTCAAAATAGCTTCGCCACACTGCATTGTCATCGGCTAACAGTGAGGGTACTAAATTTGAACTCGATAGCTTATCAGGAAATTGGTCAAAAATGGATGACAAATTCTAAACATACTGAAACATCAAAGATGGACTAAATAAAACCTTATAGTAAAGATTTAAATTATAAAGCAGTACGTTTATCGTTTTAACTCACTCTGTTTGTTAATCAGGAAAAAAAAAATGAGTACATTTCAAAGGCAAATTAAACATCTTACGCTTTGCTGATGCCAGCTTTATGAGGTTTAGTTTGGCTTTGATTTAGTTTATTATGGCAAAGCACACTAGGGTTATTTGTCTAAGGGAAGGAAGGCTTTGGTGGAGGATTTTCTAATGGAATTGAGTCGTATATACGTTACGCATGGTGAAAAACACGAAAACGCCCATGCAGCCAGCCCCTGCACTGGGATTCGAACCGAGGTCAGAACAGTGTTTAGCGATTCTATCGCTCGGCCACTAGTGAGCCCTCCAGGTGTCTGAGAACTGGGTGAAAACGCCTAGAAGAAAGACTAAAGAGATTTTTTTTTCTGACGCTGCAATAATATATTGTTTTTAAACTACTCAGTTTGTTAATTACTCACAAACTCATTACCTATAAAAAGATAAATTAGACATCCCGCGCTCCACCGAATGGTATCTCTAAACCAGGGGTCGCCAAACTTTTTTGATCATCGCCCCCTATATAATTTTTCGAAATCTCCATAGACCCCCACAAAGGTAATTTTCAGGTAATTAAAATAAAACTATATATTAGTCTAAATATTTAATAAATCAGAAACAGTAAGTAAAGAAGCTACAGATTTTTTACTTCTTAATGAGATGAGTGTGTCTGGTGTTTCTTGGCAAGGTTCGCTATATTGGGTTCGAAATTAGTCAATTTTAACCGTAAATCCCCTCGAAGCTCCACATTTAATTTATTTCTGTTTTTAGTTAAAATTGAATTAACGTGACTGAAACGGCTTCAACCATATACGAACTTGGAAACGCCAGCATAAATGGCTGAACCATTCCGTAAAGTTTTACATATTTTTGTATTATTAGTCCAAAATTTATGTATTGTCAAATTTTTAATAAGCGTTTTTGCTTCAAGATCGGACAATAGTTCAGTCAAGTTGGGACGTCACGGTATACATACGAAAACCCAAAAGGAAAAAAGAGGCAGATTGTTTTCTGATTTATTATTTTATTTTCTATAAAGAATATAATATTAAGTCAATTATAAAAATATTTTAAATTTTTACGTACGCAGTTAGATATGTGTGATTTGCGTATTAAGAACTGTTTTTCCTTCGAGTCCCAATAGACCCCCATTCGACCCCTTGGGTCACATAGACCCCTACTGTTGTTAAATAGACCCCTAGGGGTCTATATAGACCACTTTGGCGACCCCTGCTCTAAACATTCATTACTCGCGTATGCGTTATAGCGGCAAAGCTTGTCAAAGTCCGCTTAGATTGCTTCCGCATTTCCCGTCAGCAAATTTCCGAAGTATGATGGTGTGTACTGAGTATTTGGCTGGGACAGCATTTTGTATTAAAAATGAAAATAGTAAACCTCCGACGAGAAATTAAAAGCGAAAAGAATAGGGTTGAAGAAGTGTAAACCTTTGCGAAAGAAATTGTTTCCATTTTAAAGGAGTCTCGTGTTGCCATCTAGTGGATCCTTTAAGAACTTAAAATGATGAGATACAGAAGTATAACAATTCAGTAACCTCAAGTATCTTTTAATACAATTTTATATTTTCTGAAACACCATTTGAGACTACTTTTACAAATGAAGTAGCAGTGGAACAGAATTAATTTCAAGATTGTTATATTTATAATTCATAATTGATACCAGCTGTAAAAATTTCTAATTGACACTTAGAAGATACTTTATTTTTTTATCAATTCACTTTATTGCTTTTCTGCAGAAATTGTTGCTACGGAATAAAAAGAAATATAAATAATATACGATTTATGAAGTAAAGCATCCATTTTATGAATCTATATATATATATTAATTCACATCTCGAAAGTTTGTCATTATTTAAGATTTCGTCTTCGTCAGGTAAAAAACATAAGTTACTACCTGAAATATTTAGAAGAAATAGAAGAAACCTGAAATATTTGATTTATCCAACATATTATAGAAAATTACTGCTCAAAAGCATTATAAAAAACAGTCTAAAGCGCAGTTTTATATGTAAATTACTTAATAGTATTTTGTAGCAAATATGATTTTATTAGTATTATTAATATTTTGCAGGTGATTTCTACAATATTATTGTTGCTTAAAAGGTAAATAAAGCATGTTAAATTTTTGTAACACGTCGATTGCGAATTCACTTCTCTAGCTATTGAACACACAATTGTCCGTTTGCACCAAATGTGAAACCTAGCAGTAATAACGAAATTTTGTATAAAAATATTGAGTTCATTTTGTCTAACATTAAATATTTAACATCTAAATATTTAGTTTTATCAGTTGTCAACAGCGGGTATTTTTAGTTCCAAAGCGACGCTAGTCCAGAACGGGATATTTGACTAGAAATGGCATTTTGTACTGAATCATTATAAACGGCCTATAACTTTTCAAATTGTTGCCACCAAATATTGTCAGTTGCATTATATTTAAAGAAATTAAATAATGAAGAATCTGCGTAAATGTATGCATGTTTCTAGCACTGTGAGAAAACAGCGGTACCTAGAGCCATCCAACTCTTAATAACGTAGTCCTCCACCCGAACATGGGCCCCTGGATGCCCGAATTTTGAATTTCGAATTTCTTTTGTCATGTAATTCATATTTCGTAAAATTTTAAAGAATTTTTGATTAACGAACTCAAAGCGAGCAGTGGCAACACTGTACGGAAAAACATACTTTAATCTCCAGCGTCGAGACTGTCTATCGGAAATTCTAAAGATATGCTGTTTTTAAACATTTTATGATTTTACTAACGAATCGAATTTTATGTGCCGTAAGCTCCAAGGAAGTGATACTTAATAAATAAAGTAACCGCACAAAACATTAATAATGAAAAGGAAAGAAAAAAGTTTTGTAAATCATCAAGAAAACTGAACATTAATATAATGAACTGAAAATAATATAATGACTGAATGAAAATAGAAAAATGTATGCTAACATTTAACGCGTCATCGGGATTTTGAACGTATACTGCTATGCTGCTTTAAAAATTTTTGTAATTTTGCTATTGAATTGTATATGGCGTAAGTGCAAAGAAAATGATGGTTAAAGCTAAAAAGAAAAAATAAATAAATAAATGGTTAGTAGGAGTGAGTGTAACAGTAGACTTGTTAGCTTAGTTAGAGCGTAAAAAAAAACTTAACAAATCCTTTTAAGCAATCGTTAAAATTTGAAAACCTTTCCTGTTTGTTTTTTTTTCTCCCTCCATTTCCTTAAAATACTCCTGAAGCTGAGAATGGGGAAATACTTTTAACCAGAGCCAAAAAGTTCTTTTTTAATGTATCACACGGGCAGTACTATCGCAAGTTGAAATGGCGGTTGTTTCTTTCGAGTTGACTCTGCTGTTTGCCAGTATGCCATGGGGAGCATCATTGTATCCCTAATTTCATATTTTTTTTATTTTAAAGTAGCTCCAGACGGTAAAAAGGGGTTATGAATAACGTCGTGGCTTTTGCGGTCTCCTTATTGTTTATCTTGATGTGATGCCGAGCAGAGGGAATAACAGTCTTACCCTGTAAAATATTTAAAAAAAACGAAATTTGAAACAGCATGCAGTTCAATAAATTTCATTTTTTTTTACTTAATTGAGCCCTAGAAGGTGAACACATGTTTCTTTCGCATAAATATGTAGATCCAAATCCAACTAAATACTTTTTGACATAATCCCAGAAAATTTCGAATTGATTATCATTCAAGGAGCCAGAAAAAAACGTTGATTTGCTTGAATGAAACGCTTCCTTTAACAAATGATCCAAACACAATTCATTGAGTTCTAACTCAATCTGAACTGGGGTTTCCTGAACATTAAACTTGTAGAGACATTAGGTTATTAGCAAAGCAAGACAGATGAAAAATGAGCAACGCCTTCAACGGGAATCGAACCACGGACTTCTCGGTTACGCGTCGAGTGTCCTGACCACCACATCACGAAGGCAGGCGAGAGAAATACCTTATAAACTTAAACGGCGTTCTTATTAATGACAAATCTTTTTCAGTTTTTTTTAATTAAAAAACTAAATTAAAAGGTTTTCTTTTATTAACGTTTTCAAATTTTCTGCAAAATTCAACATGCGATACTATTTCTCCATATATAATAAAATCCTCATTTCTCAAGTTTTTTCGTTGCGGTTCTAGTACTGGAATGTGATTTAAGTATTTCTCATTAAAAATCTTCAGCAAATAAATTAAAATTGTCAAAAATGCTGTCACTTTTATTTCCTTGTGCGAAGTAAAAAGGAAGTCTTATAATCGTGAATAATTTCCGGTACCATATTTCAACGAAAGTTTACACTCTTAGGCAAAAAAAAAAGACGCACCAAGAAGGAGTTATCCGAATGGGACGAAAATCGGTACAAGTGATGTACAGAAAAACAAATGATTACAGTTTGAGAAAATTGGATGATTTATTGAAGTGATAGAGTTTCACAAAGTGAAAAAGTCAGTAACGCGTTTGTTCACCTCTGGCCCTTATGCAAGTAGTTATACGGCTTGGCATCGATTGATAGAGGTTGCGGATGTCCTCCTGAGGGATATTGCGCCAAATTCTGTCCAACTGGCGCGTTAGATCGTCAACATTCCGAGCTTGTTGGAGGGTCCTGCCCGTAATGCTCCAATCGTGCTCAATAGGAGAGAGATCCGGCAACCTTGCTGGATAAAGTAATGTTCGACAAGCAGTAGAAACATGTGCAGTGTGGGGGCAGGCATTATCTTGCTGAAATGTAAGACCAGGGTGGCGTGACACGAAGGGCAACACAACAGGCCTTAGAACTTCGTCGACGTACCGCTGTGCTGTGAGGTTGCGACGGATGACAACCAAAGGGGTCCTACTATGAAATGAAATAGCACCCCAGACCATCACTCCTGGTTGTCGGCCTGTCTGCCGGAAGACAGTCAGGTTGGTATCACACCGCTGTCCGGGGCATCTCCAGACTCGCCTTCGCTTGTCATCGAGGCTCAGTTCAAAGCGGGACTCATCACTGAAGACTATTTTACTCCAGTCAGTGACATTCCAGTGCGAATGAGCCCGACACCACTGCAAACGGGCTTGAGGCTGTACAGAGATTAATGGTAGTCGGCGCAAGGGGCGCCGTGACCTCAGCTCCCTTTCTGTGAGGCGTCTATGAATGGTCCTCGCGGTCACTGAAGCATTAGTTGCACGTACAATCGATGATAATGATGCATCTGGGACTGTGAGTGCCGCTCTGACGATTGCTCGGTCTTTACTTTCTGTCGTTTCTCTAGGCCTACCGCTTTCTTCTTGACGCTGTGTGCAGCCATGGTTCATCCATTCCTCACAACTTCGTCTAATAGTGGCATCGCTTCTGCTCAAAGGTCGAGCTATTCGCCGATAAGGCCAACCGGCTTCTGAGCCCAACTACGCGACCTCTCTCAAATTCTGACATCTGCGCATATCATTCGCGCACCTGTATGCGAGGCATAGTTACTGTCTGCCAGAGTACGCGGAATGAAATTCGTGAAGAGTTTATGACCTGGAAGCGTAATGTCTACTCTTAAATATCCTGCCAGTTACGCAGATCAGATGCGCTGTAGCGACAACCGTTCATTCATTGGAAGCCAAAATGTAAAATTTTGCATTTTCCGTCGAAATCTGTATGCGTATCAATTTGTGTCTAATTTGCTTTATATCTTCTGGGCGCGTCGGGGTGCGTCGTTTTTTTTTTTTTTTTTTAGAGTGTATATTTTGACCTCTATCGAATGCAATTTAATGATGTTTTTGAGTAACATCCGTACGTAAGAACAGAATAGGTTACTCTTCCCCCCCCCAAAAAAAAGAAATTAGAAATAGATTACTTTAATTATTAAACTAGATTTTTTCTTTGATTCTGTTCTGATATTTGTGAACGCAAAACACAGAAATCAGAGAAATTATATGTTTATCATAAAGCACCTTTTTACTTCCTTGTACGAAGTAAAAAGGAAGTACTGTAATTGCTACAAATTTCGAGTACCATATTTCAACGAAAATACCTATTTTGATCGCTATCGAATGCAATTTAACGATGTTTTTCAGTGATATCCGTAGGTAAGGACAGAATAAAAGACTCTTTTCCCCCCAAAATAATTATAAAACTAATTTAAATTGGATTCTGAAGCGATTTTTTTCGTGGCGTCTATGCGTACGTACGTAACGTATGCATGAGTGATTCTTGCATAACTCAAAAACGCGTAGTCTCAGAACGTTGAAATTTTGTATATATGGCTGTTATAACATGCAAATGTGCACCTCGCATTTTGGTTGCAATCGGCCGCACCAAAAGTATATAAATATATGTATATATACATATCCAATCTGTTACTCGGCTCAGTTTCTTTATTCTTATATGTTTGTAAATTGTATATTTTTTTGCTTTAAAAATGATTGAATTATGTTGTTCTTATCTTTCGGTTAAGGTTTTATGCCTTTAGTTAACCTGCGTGCAATAATTGTAGAATTATCACCAATTTAAAAGTTTTTTTTAAGTGCGGCTAAGCCTAATTTTTGGTTATGATTGCGGCCATATTTGTTTACATTTGAGACTTAGCAGAATAGAGACTTTATTGCCAATTTAGAGAAGCTAAGCTTCGCAACAGCAAAGCAACGTCTTCTTTCATTATTGAGAATTATATTGTGCTTTGATTCATTCTGGAATTATCATTTAAGTTATTAGCTGGTTTTTGCGTACAAATTGTAATTTTATATGTAAAAATTGTTTTAACTGTACTTGGTCTTTTATGTTTTCTATATCTTTCAATGTTTAATGGAACCATTTTGAATTTTTAGTATTTTTGCCTTACCGCGAAGTGAGAACTGAATTAATTAGTAACGCATGAGCATTAGGTAAGCGGCGCTGAATCGTCTGTGAAAAGCTGTTTCTTTTTTATTTGTTTAATTTTTTTTGTACATCGTTTTATATTTATTATAGTATTTAAATAGAACTTGTGGTAATTCTTCAGATGCTATAATTTTTGCGTGCTATGAGTTATAAAAAGAATGAGATGTAACGGTATTAAGTGAATCAGCGCCGAAGTGTGGCTATGGTAATTTAATATAGTGAACTTTAAAGAGTGCATTTATTCTGTTGTGGTTTATCGACGTTGTGTTGCGCTATCGACGAAGTGGATTTAATTCAAAATTCGCTAACTGTTCATCTAATATGTTTAAATGAAATGCAGGAAAGTTGCGTATAATTTAACATTCCGTACAAGGAAGTCATGTGGTGCATACATCAGATTTTTTAGTATATATATTGAAAGCGCATTTTTTTTCCTTGTCTTAAAATATTTAGTCTCTCAAATTAGTTGATATGTCAACAGAAAAGAAATCATTCCTCAGTTTACAATTCAAGAAATTCGTTAATGCAGTGTTCTCTGCTTAAGTTGACGCTTTAGTCATATCGTATATATGCGCATATACATTGTAACAATAGGTATGCACTCGTGCTACGGATTTCAGTAGTTTGCCTACAGAATCGGGTAGAAAAAAGATGAAAGTATTCTTAGACAGAAAGAATCTCACAACCGGCCATTAAAAGAGCCACATTAAGACGCGTGTCGGCTTTTGCCCCTTGCTACTCTAAAGCGTTAGAATGTAATCTGAGTAAAAAAAAAAATACTAAAACATATATATGTATACAGCTGAGAAATTTAAATATGTTTCCGTTTAATAACTATCTATGATTTTCCATGTTTTTAAAAATATTCTTAAAAAGCGAAAAAATTAAAACGTTTTTAAGGAAGAAACTCTGCATCTATTGTTAATGCAAGGTTAGATCGAAAGATGGCAGCACTACTGCACGTCTTTCTAAGGCGTGTTTCTAAGGATCGATCCGTTTCCCAGATTAGGAGCTTAGTTGCGCTGATGTAATTGAAATCATGCTCACCATTAGAACTTAACAGACGCATTTTATTATGATATAAATTTAGAAAATTCGCCAAAGAATAATTGTCATTATTACTATTAGAAAAAAGTATGTTCGATAATATTTATGTGTATATATAATAATTTCTTGCCATCTTTTGTAATACATGACATCATAAATCGAGGTTCATTTTGAAATATTTCCGCTCTTTGGATGATAATGTATTGCTTTTCTGATAAATTATCTGCATATCCAGCAACTGGTTTTGAGGTAAATGGAATGAAGGAAAAAGTGATATGAAAAGTGGTTAAGCTTTAAGAAGCTCGCTTTTTGTTAAATTTGTCTTTAATTTAAAAACCTCTTGCCTTTTCTCTCTTTTTTTAAGCTAAAAAGTAGCACCGCTGTATGTAAACAAGCTTGTATAATTAATACATTAACCTCGTATGGAGATAGGGAAAATTATTTGAAAAATGTAGGAATGTTAGGAAGAAAATCAGGAGTGTCAATAAAACTTCCGCAAAAATTTTCTAACCCTGCAGTTTGGCTTTATGTAGCTCACAGTTTAAAGTTAGCCTCCCAATATTCAATAGAAACCATTAAATAAAATACTTTATTTTGAAATATGCTTTGAGAAATTGTTTATTTTTATTACACTTCCCCGCCCTCCCCCGAAAAAACATTTTATGCGAAAGCTTTTTAGCGAAATTTAAATGAGATTGCTAAAAACCTATGGGCCGAAATATTTAAAATCGGCCTTATATTTGGACCACAATGGTCAGCATGTTATTTAAGAAGAGATCTTGATATGCAAGGGAACTATCAAGCTTTATGCAGGCATTTTGCATTCAGTGGTAATATCTCGCATTGTCCGATAATAAGTTCGGACTCGCTAAAGTCTTATTTGAAAATTTCAAAGCAAATTAAATTTTAACTGAAATGAAATAAAAAGTACATCTTAAAAATTAATGCAGAAATACTTTTATAATAAATAACTTTAAATACAGAGAAGGTTTTTATTTCTCCCGGTAAATTTTTATATAGCTTTAAAATTATGCAGTACGTTACGTATTTAACTATTTACGATTTTTTATATACGTAAATATGCTTGGACTGTTTCTTCTTCTATGACAGTTATCGTTGAACGAAGTTAGGGAAGCCCATTGACGATAATCATGCAAAATGTTGACTTTTTTCTCGATTTTACAAGAGCGCCTGAACTGTCAGACCGTAAGGTCTTAAGCTTGAAGGGCGTGAAAGACCAATTTCTGTTAACAGAAGAGAGTATTAGAAAAACAGTACTCTGAATGCAGTTGTAGATAAATCACAACAATATCCTTGATGTGTAAGCTATGTAGCAAGAGGAAGAAATGCATGTCTACCAATTTTAATGTTGAAGTAACTTTCTTGTATGAGCTCTGGATGTGTAAACCTACAGTTACTTCCATTCGTAATGATAAAATTTTAATATAATTTAAAATAATATTAATTAAAAAAATCTAAAAGAGTTCAGATTTGAATGATCGCCCAAAAAGATTGGTTAAGGTTTTTATGCTATCGCTGAGCCCGCAGTCTACCAGTCTGCTGTTACACTGACTCCTGCTGCCTTTATGGTTAAGCACTATTTTCTTCGCTCTTACGTCATATAAGATTCAGCATCAAAATTACAAAACATTTAAACGCAGCATAGTGGCGTATGTTTAGAATTCTCATTGCAGTGTTAAGTTACTTACAAAACTTTCTTTTTTGTGTCATTTTATTTTTAAAGTTTTTGGTATTAACTTTACTTTTTAGATATCACTTTCTTCGCCCTTACGTCTCATAAATTTCAATCCAGCAGCAAAATCACAAAATGTTTAAAAACAGAGTATCCTTAATTTCCGACAGACAGTCTTGCGCACTGGAGATAAAAATATTTTATTCTGTACAGTGTTGCCAGTACTGGCTTTCAAATCTCTGAGTTTATTAATCGAAATTCATTAAAGTTTTACAAAATATGAAACATAAAATTCGAAATTCAAAATTCAGGCTTCCAGGTGCACATGTTCGGGTGAAGGGCAAAGTTATTCGCATTTTAATGGCTCTATATACCTTCGTTTATTCACAGTGAGAGAAGGATGCATACACACATGCAGATTTTTCATTATTTAATTTCTTTAAAGATAATACAGAGCTATAGTATTTGATGCCAACAATTTGAAAAATGATTCGCCATTTATAATGGACTATTCCCGTTTCTTGACTAACAGCCCATTCGGACTAACGCCCTTTTCACAATAACAATGAGTTAGGAAAGAAAAAGGTTAAAAAGATTCTGTGCCCCAAAAATTTAAGTGGTTCATTTAAGAACAAAACTTAGTATAATCAGTCTTCATGACAAAATTGAGCCGTTTGCTAAAAATGGGTGGGAAAAAGAATCATTGAGTTATCAGTTCGAAAACTTTTAGAAGGAAGATCATTACAAATCGTGATGTACAGCTACGACTTCTTATTGAACAAAAATAATAACTAAAATCAGAAGAAATCCTTTGGTTTTAATGATGGATACTTTTTATACGGATCAAACACGATTTTCATTTATTTAAATGGAAATTCAAGACAAAGCATATCTTAATATTGATCTCAAATCTACTGATGAGAATAGAAATAGTAGGTGAGGAAATTAATGAACGTTTTACTGCAAGTCGGGCTAAGTTATTTATATGTTTTAAAAGTTCTCAAATTTCGAATTGTTGGTTAATCTAGCAAAGGTAAAGAGGCTGATTTAAGAATTAAAAGGGATTAAATAAAATCACACGAGAAAATTTCCACAAAAATGAACAGATATTCAATGCTGATATAACAGCCTTCTTCTGGGAAAAACCATTGTTACATACCTTGATTTGCAGCTAATGAAAAGTTGTGCCCCGAATTTAAAACTTCAAATTAAGTCTCACACTGTTATTATATGGAAAAGTAGCAGGATATGTCGAAATAAGGCCTATGCTTGTGTACCGTGAAGCTTTTAAAAATTTCCTAAAGCCCCTAGAATTCTTAAATATTTATCGAATAGTAACCCAGCGCAATGGCATTCAAATTAGAAAAGGTGTCTTCTCAATATTTAAGGATTATTATGTTCTCCGCGCCTTTTCATAAGCCATAAAAGCCATAATTGGAAAGAATGCACCTACTTTGTTGGAAAAGCATCAGAAATATCATTCAAAGTAAGCGAAGCATGGTATGAGTTATTATCAAGCAATACGAAGGCAGGTTGAAAACATATCATACCACATTGTGTAAATGGTTTAATCAGTTTTGAAACTTATTTTGATGAAATCACTAATAACACAGTGGAAACTTGGTAGTAATTTAGTTTCAATGAATTGCATTCAGTCAAATAATTCAACAAATAATAAAAAAATAACAAAATACTTATTAAAACAAATAAACAGCAGCCTATGAACGGGAAGACAACTTAGACAACGACTACTGTGTTGAGAAACCTGTAAGAGAATTAGCACTGTAAAAGGATAAATTTTACTGGAATGGTTGAATTTTCACAAAGTATGTAAAGGAAGTTGATCCCAATACTGACCGTAGCTTTACAAGTCGGCGAAAGATAAACATTACAATATGCTGCTACAAAGAAATGTAGGAAGAGAAAAGACCAAAGAAAAAAAATGTGTAGACATAGATATTATAATTTTTAGATAATTAAAGATGCATTTCGAAAGCCGTGCATTTTTAAAAATTATTCCCAATAAAGTTATTTTAATTTATTAATTGCTTTTATTTATTGAAAAATAAGAAAAATTTTTTTAGAAAAGATTATCAGTTTAGTCACTAGGCCTCTTTAAGTTATTGCTGCTAGATGTGAAAGTTTATAATTATTTAGCTTTGCCTTATTGCTGCCGGCATTTAAATTTGACAAGCCGGTTAGACCTTTTTAGTCAGTTTAGTTTTAAATTTAATTGTGTAGTCTTTGAATGTCAGCCTACGTTTTAAATTTGAAATTTACTTTTACATCGCCACAAGTGGTAGCTGATTCTGTTGCTTCACTGAGCCACTTTTGCAAATGATGATACATGTAATGAAATTTTTGCCTTCAGAGTAAAATATAAAAAATAATATTACACAGGAATTTAATTTAACGTACTGCAGTAGCATTCTGAGCTGGGTACTAAAGGTAACAAACCTAATAAAATAAAAATAAACACACGCATAAAGAAAGTTCAAATAAAATGCACGCTTAGTATAAGAGCCATAAGAGAAAAAAGCCAATGCGAAAATTTAAATTAGGCAAAAAAGCAATCCTGGTCTGGCTGGTGTTTTGAATTAAGCTCTATCTCTCGATATTATTGCTAATTTAAGGTTTATTTTGTGCTTTATTTTACGTGAGGAATCTTTTGGAAGTAAACCTATGCAATCCCAATTAGAAAATGTTAAGTTCTTCTGACCCTATGAGACTGATTAGCGACTTATCGCTTCGTCTAAAATATTACGACAAAGAGTCTTAAGAAGGTTTTAAATAACCTTTTTATTTAATCGCGAAATTAGATAAACAAACACAACTCGTGCGTACAATCAAAACACTACACCTTTCGGGTATTTAAAATAACATAATTTCAAATAAAAGGTAATGTAGTTAGAACTACACAAGATGGTCTCCTTAAACTAGTCCTTAAAGTGACTTGATATTTGTTATAGCGCAGTTTGAACGTCGGCTAGAAAAACAGTCGCAAAGCATATTTGAGCGATAAGGCTAGCGAAATGGATAAAGTTTAGATTTAGAAGGTTTAGGGGAATTGCTAAATTCGGAAAATTAGGGACTGAAACTATACTTTAGAAATAACAAATCTAAATTTTAGAAATAAAAACTAGAACGGCTTTAGAAATTAGGAATTAAATCATCAGAAATTAGGGGAATGAAAGGAATAGCTATATCTTCAAAATTCGAAAACTTATGGCTATACATTCAAAAAGGCTATATCTGAAAAATTATGGCTCTGCCCACAAAATTAGAGAGTTGAATTATTTCGTTAATTCTTACTTAATGAAAGAGCTTAAGAAATTTTGAAATTAGGAATGCAAAGTTTAGATATTAAGGAAATGAAAAATTTAGAATTTAGGGCTTTTAGAAAGTTTAGAAATGAAAATATAAGAAATAGTGGCTGAAACTAAACGTTAGAAATAACAAACTAAACTTTAAAAATGGATAAAGTTTAGATTTGGCTAGAGAAATGGATAAGTCTCAAAGCAGAGTTGGGCGATAAGATATTTGTTACAGCGCTGTTTTGACGTCGACTAGAGATGACTGGGAGATAGGATATAAACTGCAGGAAAGGGTGTCAAAAGCTTTAAATTTTTTAAAACCATCCATTTAAATACTTAAACAACTCATTTGCATTCTGTTGAGAATTACAGGAAGGAGAAAGGTTTCTATTATAATAATAGGTTAATAAACATAAAATATTCTACAAAAACTACGTCTTTGTTTCAGATGGCATTATAACATACCATCTCTAAATTCTTATTTTTTAAATGAAATACATAATATAACTAGTAACACAGCCAATGATAAGTCTATAGCATGACACCTGAAAACCTTCATTTATTTGAAGAATGATATTTGAATTTCATGATTATTTAATGGCTATAGATCATTAATATCCTCCATATAATCATTAACACCTTTAATATGGATATTTAAACAGCATTTGGCCGTGTTCTAATACCCTGCTACGTTTAAGATGGAATTCCTTATTTAAGATTTGCAGCCGTACAACACCTTAATTTAATATAATTATTGATAAAATTGAAATCAGTTATAATCGTATCTATAAATATTCATACTATTCAAAATTTCCATTAAGCTGTTCAAAATTTAAAGCTAAATATTCACTGTAAACACTAATGAATATTTATATCAATAAGGTCATGACATAGGCCTGAAGCAGCGACGTACGTCGCATGCGGTTGAAAACTATAATTAAATCCCTGCTAATTATTATTCTGACTTCTCATTCAAATTTAGAAAACGTATATTTTTATCATAACCATTTTGTTACTTGAGAACGTCTTAAAGCAGTCAGAATTAAATTACTTTATATTTTTATTTAAGAGTGAAGGCGACTCTTGAAAAGCTTATATGTACTGTAAGCAATCCGAGATACTGGATAAAATTTTAGAAATTCATTGCAGTTAGTTTAGGGCATTGCTGAAAATGAGTCTCAGATAGATGTAAATCAGTATTTTATTATGAAGAATTTTAGAAAATATATTATTTTAATGACTGAAATTTGCAGCATTCGCAATGAAAACATAGGAAATGCAAGGGATGAGAAGCAGGAATAATTATCTCTAATACTGATTAAAGCTAATCTGAATGCAACCATCTGACTAGCCAAAAATGATAAACATCTAAAACTCTATATGCACTGTGTCCATAAAATTCTGTATACAACCTTTAGTTCCGCAACTATAGGTTGGAGATGCCTACCTTAAGTTACAAAAACAAAAGAAACTTTAAATAAGGCTAATATTCACGATTTATGATTTCCAAGCTAAAAAAATGAAGTTTGTAAAAATTGAGATAGCTAACTTTTTATACAGCACACCAGTCTTAGTTACATCTATTATCCAAAAGAAAACTTGGTCCCAAATGGGGTGCTGTTAATCTCGAAACGGCATTTTGCATTGAATAAGTATAAACGGCGTATCACTTTTCAAATTGTTGCCACCAAATATTATCTTCCTGTATTATATTTAAAGAAATTAGATAGTGAAGAATCTGTATGAATGTATGCATGTTTCTCGCATTGTGGAAAAAAAAGTACCCAGAGCTATCAAATTATAAGTAACATAGTCTTTCATCTGAACATGGGCAGTTGGAAGTACGAAATTTGAATTTCGAATTTGTTTTATAATCTGTTTCATATTTTGATAATCTGTTTAATTTTTGTAATCTGTTTCATATATTCATATAAAACGTTAACGAATTTTTGATTAGCAAACTCCGATTTCAAAGCGAGCAGTGGCAACACAGTACGGGAAAAATAGTTTTACCTCCAGCGTGCGAAAACATATGCTCATATTAAATATTTTGTGATTTTACTGTCGAATCGAATTTTATGTAGCGTAAGCGACAAGGATGTGATATTTAACAAATAAAGTAAGTGACAACACTTTACAACAAACATAGTGAAGCCAACTTTGTAAGAAACCTGTACATTGATATGATGAACTGAGGAAAGACTGAAAAAAAAAACAGAAAAATGTATGCCAACACTCAACACTGCGTTGAAAATTCTAAACGTATACTGCTATGCTGTTTCTTATTTTTAAAAAAAAATTTTTTGTTGAATTCTATATAGCGTAAGTAGGAAGAAAATTGTGCTTAATAGTAAAGTTAACAAGTACAACAGCAAATTGGATGTAGCAGCAAACTGAGGGTAGCAACAAACTGGGAGACTCTGAGTCAGCAAGGGCATAAAAAGCCTTAACAATCCCTTTTGGGCGACCGTTAAACTCTGAAACCTTTCAGATTTTTTTCCTCCATTATGATCGTATTCCTTCTAAAAAATACAGCATAAAGGTTTGACTCTCGTATGACAAAAAAATGACTCAGATATGCAGTTTCCCAATGTGTCATCTTTTTACTTTTTACGCCTTTTTTTAAAGGGTCAGTTAAAATAAATTAGGGCAATTAGTGTAAATTAAAACAGATTCAACGCTAAATCTAAATGCCATTCACTGTATAAGGTATATCTCACGTCTTCTTTGCATGCTTTCGTGGTGTGGTGGTCAGCCCGCCCGGTGCGTATTCGAAAGTCCGTGGTTCGAGTCCCGGCGAGGGCATTGCTCATTTTTTCATCTCTCCTGTTTTTCAAAAACACCTAATGTCTCTACAAGGGGCATACTTTTTTAAATTGTTAGTAAACTGTAATATTTTTTAATTTATAATTTTGTCATAAATGGTATGCCGAAAACATTTTCACACAAGTAATTTGTAGTTTTTAAGTGCTACTAATACATTAAAATATTCACACGCAGTTTTATTCAGAACATATTGCAATAGCTATGCAAAAATTCATTGGACTAGAAATATTTTCATTTCTAATTTACTTAAATAGCATCGAATCCAACGACTTTTTCTAAATACCTTTACGATTTTCTGCTTTCTAAAACACAAAATCTAAAAGATTCTGAGAATAACATTACCGTTTTGAGAAAAGAAAATGCATTAATCTGCTTTTTACGGAGTCCTTATATTAATTCTCGTCATTTAATCTGCTAATGTCAGAAACTGTTTTCTAAACTGTTACTATATTTTAATTACTCATAAATTTAAGTATTTCATTCTTTACCTTGTATACGACACCCGAAATATCAGAAAACGTTGAAATTAATTATCTTAATTAATTTTTGTCATATTCGAATAAAACGTTTTGTATTTTAATTTTTATAACAAGTAACCGCGGTTCTTATACCAGGTTGGCATAAAGTTCAAGAGTTAAAATATTTATGCAAAATCCTTATAGCGTTATTAGCATTTTAATTAACCAGTTATAATGATTTAAACCTTTACTATAGCGTCTTCTCTTCCGTTCCCTCATCACAAATGTAAATCAGTTAGAAAATACTTAAGCTGATGTTTTTAGATTGTAAGACAGGGAGTGTTTCTGCCTCTCGAGGCCACGGTACTAGGCTTTGTGAGCTCTGATATGATTGAAATTATTAGACTTTGTGTTATAGCTTGTTACGCCGGTGAGAAGTGAGAAGATTTGAGCTAACTTAGTTTTAAATTAAATTGGGTAGTCTTTGACTACTAGGCTAAGGTTTAATTTGAATTTAATTCTTATTTCAAGTTACATCGCCGCAAAGGGTGATTAATCTTGTCAAGCGTGAGAAGTGCGTTTTATGTTCAAGTTTCTGATTTAATAAAAAGGTTATTTTAACTTAAGTCTTTGTATTTAACTTCAGACAAAACGATAATTTGCTTTTAGTCTATTATGGATTGATACTAGTTTATGCTCCCAAATGAAGTCAAACACTGTATCCTTATGCCAGTTTCTGTGACTTAGCATAGTCTGGCTGCCTAGCAACGAAGTTCGGATATTGCCGCTTGTGACCTCAAAAAACCTCGAGCGAAGCAAAAATAAGAAAATTTTGTATCCTATAAAAAGATAAATTTCTGTAGTAATAGCATAAGGGATGATTAAATGTCTGGCAAATGTTTCTTTATATTTTCAATATAAGCTTAAAGGGAAAGTTTATTTTCATACAGTAATAAATGCTATAAAAATAGACTAAAAAAACTGCGGAATTCGAAGAATACCAGTTTAATGTTTGCGCACATAACAGAGCTTGAATAAAATTCTTTTAGCTTCAACAGCAGGCAAATCCAAGCTTCATTTAGCTTTGATTTGAAATAAAGTGATCAGTGTATTTGAAGAGACAATGCGAGGGCCATATTCAATCGTATCTGTAGGGCTTTCGTTTCATTGTGAAAGATGTACTTGAATAACTAAGCTTTTGTGCGGAGACACATATTAACAAACATATGTGTATCAAAACATGAAATTAAAAAAAAGGAGGGAATTAAAAAGTATTGGTCAAAGAACAAATCTATTCCTTAATTTTATAGTTAGTTCTTACCTGTTTTCTGTGTGCATGTGTTTTCCATTCTACAACAAAGTTTTACATGAGAATACTTTTCTGTTACTTTTAAGCATATGTATTTCGAATTTTTTTTAAACATTTGAAATAAATTCAATATTTTGAAAATGATACAATTAAAAGGACTTACGCAAATCTAAAAATTCTTTTTTTTAATTTAGCAATAAATTAGAAAAAAATAACGCTATTGTTAAGGTTTGGTTATTGTTAATTTCCATATTTTAAAAACACACTATATTTCGAGAACAACGGAAAACCTCTTTTTTAATGCTATAAAAAATGCTGAGGGCTTAAGCATTTCTTCCAGAGTTATAAATTTGTAAATTAGTTTATTCCATTTATTGAAATAAATATTGAAAACGAATGATTTGGGATGCGGACAGAAGAAAAACGAGAGAGTGAGAATTCGTTATTTGGATAATAAATTTTGTTACTAGCGAAAATAGCAGATGATCAGGCATTTTTCTTATTAAATCATGAAATAATTTGATTTAAAACAGAATTTAGCGCTTTGAAAGAAAATAGCGTCTGCATTTCTCGCAAGATAAAAATTGCTTTTGGAAAGTGAGTTTAAGATAGATTAAGAAAATTAATTTCAGCTGAAGGAAAGAGAAATACACTTCTTCGATCATCGAAACATTCATCAATATTTTTGAAAAAATATATTTTCGAAATATTAACAAGTAAAATATTTAAAGTAAACCGCTGTTGCAAATGGAGAATGATTTTCAATAAATACTGGGAAAGTTTCAAAAA
Organism: Stegodyphus mimosarum; assembly: GCA_000611955.2. NCBI lineage: Eukaryota > Metazoa > Arthropoda > Arachnida > Araneae > Eresidae > Stegodyphus > Stegodyphus mimosarum. The sequence continues at coordinate 421,180 of KK122427.1, forward strand.
ATTTTATGTTAAATATGTTTGTCTTTAGATTTCTCAAAGAGGAATGAAATCACATTAATTTGCTTGGAATGATATGTAGCGCTGCGAGACACATAAAAACTGGAAAAAGGAATACGAATGCGTAGAATACAAAAAATGTATTTCGAAACAAATAAAATTAATATAATTAGAAACAAATGCGAACTTCGACATGAATACGGAAAGTAATCTTGATTCGCACATACGTATCACAATATGATTTCACATTCTCAATGGCGCAGTTAATTGGAGCTCAGTGGAATATGTTTAATTTCTCTTCCAGTAAGATATTTAAGGCATTGAGAGATTTTGGAGAATTTTATTATCTTCAAAGGTTCCTCTAAGGGTGTCACTCAAATTTTATATGGAATTTAACGCAGAATTGTATAGCCCGTTTATTTGCTTGATGCGTTCGGTTTCAAGAAAGTCATGAACGAGGTTAAATGAACACACATTATAATCCATAAAGATGTAAGGACTGATTTAGTTTTAAACTAACTACTTTCGTTCAGTTATTTACCTTTCCTGTTTTCTCTCATTTTTGTTTCCTGCCAAAATAATACTTCAGTTTCGCTCGTTATGCAAATTAAGATAGAAAGATATTTAAGCTGGTGTCTGAGTTACTTCAGACATTTCATTTTATGCCTCAGTTACTTCAGCGTGTTCTGCCTCTCGGCCACGTTGTTTCACTGACATTTAAGCTCGATATTTGACGGCCGTGCATATTAATTTCCGGTTTGTCTACATCGGTGGTAGGGCTAAGAGCCAGCTCCCGTCACTTTCCTCTTTGCAGCTTAGGCTGATTTTTTAACTTAGGCTTAGTTTTAATTTCATATTTCTATTGTGAGTTAGAGCCAAACGTATTGGCTAAGTTCTGAAAACATCAGGCTTGCCGACTGTAAATTCTTTCTTAAGTCGAATAAAATAGTCTTTTCACTCTTCGTATGTATTGTTATTGATACTGTTTGAACTTAGCGAACAGTCGCTTCACAGTTCAAATAAAGATCTAGCTAAAAAGTAACTTTAATTTAGTTAGAATCTTACTTAGATTAAGACAGATCACATCTAAAATGATTTATATAAGACTTCATTTTAATATCTTTGGGCAGACACAGATCGTCTGTTAAATTCTCTCAAGGGTCCTTGTCCATTGATTAGTAGTTTTTCCCTTTCCCTCATATCCACAACTCCATTACCGTCGCATTAATAAGGGTGGGAATGTTTCTGCCCGTTGTTATTGACTTGTTATAGACTTTAGATGTTTCCTACTCTAATTCAAACAGGTTCCCTTTTGTTGTGATGGGAATGGAACACAAATTATTGGCTACCTCATTTAAGCCTTGGACGTACAATTGGCCGCAGTACAAACGTTCCAGTGGCGGCCTTTCTACTGATCAAATTCTTGTTTGAAAGAGCAGTTATTAAGATAAATTGATCTGCCGACTAGTGTGTTCGCTCCTGTGCCTTTATCTCAGTCCCACAGTGATTGATATTTTTACAGCCTTTAAAGATTTTTCCTTACGGTAAGGGCTACCTTTTTTAAACAAGGTCTCCATACAAGTACATACCGCCTCTAAGAGAGTGTTGCTTTATTTATACAAATAAAATTTAACGTTTTGAAAACGCCTTTAACTGCACTGTTATAGTTTTGACTTCGTAAAGCATTTAAATGTTGTCAGGACTGAGTGTTCAGTGCATACTCATTGCGAACATATTCGTGAAATAATCGAAGTCCTGATCTTGAACAGGAAGCTGAATGCAGCTATGTTCTGTGGTAGAAAACTGTGGTTAAGTGGTAGAAGAACTGCACGTAAGAAGAATTTAAAATCCTCTTTTATTAAACCACAATTATATACAGCCCCAACGCGGGAGGAATACAGAAAATAATGACCGCACCCAGTTGGTCTAAACTGAACAATAAAATAATTTAAACTTAAGTTAAATAGAAATTAAGTAATCGTTGCTCACAGAGCTATAAACGCGAGGTTGGTCTCTGTGCTAAATGGTGCGTAGCAAGATTTAACTAATACTAACGCACTTAGATTTACTTCAATAAGTAACAGCGCTAAGGCTTAGAATTTAAATACTAGCTAGTCAGACGAACGTCGAACAGAGCAGCAGTGATCTGAGACTAAAAGCTCTCTCACTCCGAGAAGTTCCTACCTATCGCTTAAATAGAAACTTGGCTCCACTTCAAATTAGCATAAAGCTGAAACGCGCGCTCATTCTAACGGGAAGTTGAAATAAGAACACATAGGAAAGGAAAATTAAAATAAAACTTTGTTAGTTTAAACTAAAACCTAAACTAAAACCTTACAATGTATGTCATTCCTTAAAACGCTTTCATTTACGTTAGTCCCAATTTATTTCAAATCCCAAGAGAAAATAAATTTAGTGACTGCAGTATAGAAAGCTTTTTTCAAATTTGTTTACAGTGTACTGTTTATTTTTCTCAGACATTCAGTTAATCAACTCGTTCTGAATGTCAGAACGAAGTTAGTGAACTCTACTTCCATATCATTACTAATTTCATTTAAATGATTTTTAATCTCCAGAAAACTGTATACTTCAATTAGATTTGCTGAGTTCCTTAATTTTCCATGATTTTCAGGATTTATCATTGAAAGCTAAATTTTACAATGTTATTAGGTTAATTGTGGCGTATATTTGCCTGTAAAATGAGAAGAAATATTTGTATAAATATAAATTTTATCTGTAACGATGAATGTAAACCGATGATGTTGTAAAAGTGAATTTCTATTTTCACGATTTTTCTGAATTTCCCACGTCTAGGCAGAACTGCCTAATGCAGTGGTCTCAAACTGGCCGCATGCGACCCCGAGGCACTTTTATGCGGCCCGCGTATACATTATCGTTAATTAATTAGCATTATTATGACAAGAATTTGAAGAAAAAGTTTTAATAGTTTGCAGTGGTCTCAAACTGGCCGCATGCGACCCCGAGGCACTTTTATGCGGCCCGCGTATACATTATCGTTAATTAATTAGCATTATTATGACAAGAATTTGAAGAAAAAGTTTTAATAGTTTGCAGTGGTCTCAAACTGGCCGCATGCGACCCCGAGGCACTTTTATGCGGCCCGCGTATACATTATCGTTAATTAATTAACATTATTATGACAAGAATTTGAAGAAAAAGTTTTAATATTTTAGTGATTTCAAATCCATTATTCATTGCTAAAAATTCATTGTTATCTTCATTGCTAAAAATAAAAGTGAGTAACGCTGCGGAAAATCTAGAAATGGAGCTAATTAATTTACATTGATCTTGTTCAAAGATATGAAGATACAAGTTTGATTAACCTTTATTAGAACTTATCACCAGAAGTTAAATATTCTCAGTTAAGAATTTTCGCAATCAATAAGAATAATCGCTTTGTTTTTTCCCTCTATTCATCCGTTCCGAGAAGACTGCAAGCCGTTTTCAATGCCAACAGTTTTCCTACACCGTATTTGTCACAGCAATATGTTTTTAATTCGGTATTTCCATATTTTTGTCAAATCCCTGTATACCTATGCGTATAAAAATTTAGATCTGAGTATAATCGCCTGAAGAATTCATAAAAACCAATAAACAGAAATATTTCGCTCTGAATTCAACGATCGAGCAGGCTGCAAAGCACTTCAGGGTCTTTTTACAAGAATCTAGACTCAGAACTGAAGTTTCGAAGTGTAGGAAATAGGATGATAAACACGTCAATAAGGAACACGTTAAGAGCTATACTTGTTTTTTCTTCTCTCTTCAACCCACGATCCCTGATTATCTCGCTGCGTTGCCTTCCGGAGATATGTGTAAAATTTGATAGACGATAGATCTGATAGAATAATATGATTTTTTATGTTGTATATCATCATTCAACAGTAACTGACGTGACCTAAATGGAACGTATACTATCAGTCACCGGTTACTGATGCGGTCAGAATAAAAAGTAAAATGTCAGTTACCTGTGATATAACGTTTAACGGATTTATGAACTTCTTACAAAAGCACAGTTTAGGAAATGTTGAAATGAAATTACACTTAAAAATATAGTTTCCGAATTGAAGCTTCAAGTAAAGGTCTTCTATCCTCACTTCAATATTACGTATTCAAATGACTACGAAAAGAGGAATCTTCTGGCTCTTAATTCTGCGAATTCATTCGGATTAAAGTACATTATATCCCAAATTATTTCCTTTTCTCGAAACCCTAGAATAACATTCTTGTGCACACCTGTATTGAATAAAACCTAGCCTCTTTGCAGTTATTAATTATAACGTATTTGCTCATATATTATGCATTTATATTGTCGTATATTCCGGCGCACCTGTAATTTTAACGTGTATTTTTTAATTTTTAGATATATTCGCAGTACAGCGCCACCCTTTTTGTTACGAAGAAACCTGAGAGATATATGTTGCTGTTACGCGATGCTGTTATTTTTTGAAGTCGTTCGTTCGAAGGTTTTTCGCACGCCTTCGAAAATTGGTATACTGAGTCTACAAACTGTAAGAACTATATATGAGTGGTATAAATGCTTGATGGAGCAAATAATTCTGCAAAGAGGCTACGTTGTATTCAATGCAGATAAGCACAAGAATGTTATTCTAGGATTTCGAAAAAAGGGGGGAAATAATTTCGGATACAAATGTACTTCCAACACGCATGATTTCGCAGAATTAGGATCCAGATGTTTTCTCTTTCCGTAGTCAGTTGAAGCCGTAACTTTGAAGTGAACAGGTAAGTAATAAGTTAGTAAATCGCGTTTGATTTAGTTGAAATACGTTGATCTGGTATTCCTTTTAGTATTAAATATGTCCTCAGGCAAACGACACAGTGCTGGTTTCAAAATAGAGTCATTCAGTTTGCAAAAGAAAATGAAAATCGTGCTGAAGAACGGATGTTTGGTATTGGTAAAAGTTCCATACGTGTGTTGAAGAAAACGATATCATAATAATTAATATACCAAAGAATGAGTGGGATCTTCGCAAAGGAGTTATGATGGGTCTTAGAAAACTATGAGAAAAACCAGTAACAGCATTTTGGTACATGTAAGAAATCAAATGTTTGCATGCTCATCTTTTTCCTTATTTTTAAATCTATCATTTTCATATCTGGCGAATAATGCGCACTCATAAATTTCGATCTAAGTTCTTTTTTCCATTAAAACTGAGCCTTATGTGTCGGAATATACTATATATTAGATACAAATCAAAATATTTAAAAGACATTTAAAATAAATTGCACTAGTTTTTAACATTGAAACTTTTACTCTTGTACTAAATACACCCGAAATATTTCTATTTTATTAAATTTTTTCTGAATTTCTATGTGTTTGTTTGCAAAATATACATTGACAAAAGTTGAGGAATACAGACTACGAATTTTAAATCCAAACTATAATTTCATGTAAGAAAAGTACATTTATCTCCATATTTTCCAAGTGTAATACCAAATAACAAAGGAAAATGTTTCAAAAACAAAGGAAAATGTTTCTTTTACGGCAGACAGGGGAGTTAGTCGGCCCAAATGTGCAGTTAGGTGCTGGAGAATTCAGAAATGATGAAATTCTTTCTCTTAGATGCGACTTTGGTACGATGAATAACAACATCTAATCAAAGAGTCAAATTTGGTTTACGAAAGCAAGAAACGTAAATATATGAACGCGAAAGATAGTCATGAGTTTTTTTAGGAAAGAAAATGTTGATGGTTTCAGTTATAAAAAAGTTAAGCCAAAAATTCGTGAAAGAATAGTTTTGCACTACGTGCAATTCGCATTCAAATTTTAAACCCAAAGTGAATTTAATTTTGAGATAACAGGAAGCAGTATCAATAGCAATACGTAAAAAACGTTCTTTGTAATGAAGCTTAAACAATCTTGTAAAATAATTTTCTTCTTAATACATTTAGCAATATCAAACTACTGGAGTTATCATCCTCAATGGAAACGAAAAGCGATGCGTCGGAGATGTGAAAAACAAGCGGCAGACTGATGGACATACAGACTTACCTAATATTATTTTTAAGGATATTTTCTTAAGTTTCTGAGCTTGAGGATCTTTTATTAAATGTGATACGTAACGTGTAAAAGGGTTGCTCCTTGTTGAGGAAGTTTATGTGCCTATATTAAATTCAAGCATGCAAAATTAATGGTTAATTTCATCATTTCTTGCAATTTAAAAATAACTTTAATACAGAATTTCAGCATTCTTTTGATTCGGGTAGTAAATTTATCCCAGCAGAAATTTCCGCGATCATTTTTGCGAATGTTATTGAATTTAGGAACATTTTGAAACCGTTACATTTTTCAAGACCGTAAAATAAACTTGCGAATTTAAAGCGTCTCCTATTTATTTTCTATTAAAAGAGATTACTTTTTATATTTTGAAAGTTTAAATTTTACTTTTATTGAAACACGAATAAATGAGACAAGGTAAATTTATTCCAGAAACAGAGCCAGAAAGCTGAATTACGTGACAAGACTTTTAGAAAATGAAAATGTTTGTTTCCCTAAATTACATGAAGCCGCCTCGGAGTTTTATCTGTCTGACCTACACATCATAAAGAATGTCGTACAAAACGATTCTTTTCACTGTTTGAGAAGATGGTACAGAACAGCAAACTCTACATTAAAAAATCTGATGTATACACTACATGACTTCCTCGTACAGAATATTAAATTATAAGCATTTTTTACTGTATTTCATTTAAGCATATCGAATTGAATTAAATCTACTTTGTTGGAAGCGCATAAACCACAATAGAGTAAATGCACTCTTTAAAATTCACTACATTTATTTACCATAAGCACACTCTGGCGCTAGGTTCACTTAACAGCGTTACATCTCATTCATTTTGCAACTCAGAATGCACAAAAATTACATTATCTGAAGAATTATCTAATCGTTGCCACGTGTTCTATTCAAATATTATAATAAATCTAAAACAAGGCATAAAAGAAATTAAACAAATTAAAAAGGAGCAGTTTTTCACAGACGATTCAGCCCCGCTTACGCAATGGGCATGCGCTACTCGTAAACATTCTCCTCTGTCCGAGACAGACTGGCAACAATATTTGCTCCTAACACGATACACTTATTTTCTCGAAATTCATTAGAGATATATTTCTCATTCAGTTAATTCTGTTCTCAGTTCGCGAAGAGGAAAAAATTCATAAAACCTCAAAATATCTCCATTAAAAATTGAAAAATATAGAAAAACATTTAAAGCACCAAATACAGTTAAAATAATTAAAAACTTACAATTAAAATTAGCGTTTCTACGCAAAAACAAGCAATTCGGCTAGCAAGAAACAAGGCAGATTTTTCAGTGCACAAAAATTAAAGTTTAATTTTCGTCCCACTCGGCAAAAAGACACTGAAGGTGCAGAAACTGAATTTACTATTCTGTTAGGTTTCAAATGTAAACTGCTATAGTAAGCAAAAATTAGGCTTAAACAATTTTTAAATTGTTGTATGTAAATTCTACAACTATTGTATATAGATTAATTAAAGGCATTAAAAACCATAAACGGAAGATAAGAACAACATAATTCGATCATTTTTAAAGCAAAAAAATACGAAATTAACCAGCATATAAGAATAAAAAAAAATCTGAACTCACGAAGCCGAGTAACATAGCAGATATACATATGCAACGAAAACGGGAATTGCACAGCAACATATTATAACAGTCCTATATGCGAAATTTCAACGTTTTGAGACTACTCGTTTTTGAGTTATGCGAGATACATACATACCTACGTACGCACGTACAGACGCCACGGAAAAAATCTCTTCTGAATCCATTTTAAAAACAGTTTTTTAATTCGTTTGGGGAAAAAGAGTTCTTTATTCTGTCATTACGTACAGATGTCAAGCAAAAACATTGTTAAATTGCATTGGATAGCGGCCAAAATGGATATTTTCGTTGAAATATGATACCCGGAATTTTCCATGATTACAATACTTCCTTTACGTTAAGGCTGTAAAAAGAAAACCTATCTATATAAAACAAAAGGTATCACATATCATGACCTTAAATACGGCTCTCTTATTCATATGTACAGGCGTTACTAATATTGTCAAGACTTGCTAAATGGTTTTTTGCCTTCAGCTGCGAAATTTTCACGAAATATAACGATTTACCTGCGATTCCTGAGATTTTTCCCAACGATAAATTTATCGCCTTACTTACGATGTATGAAAAGAGTAATTCTGTTCTTAATTAAACTTCACTGCATTCATGACGCGCTATTTAAATAACGTCCAGTCTCACAACAAAAATTACATGGAAGAAATATATAGTTTAACATGCGGTTGTGTCTAATATGGCTTGCGCTGAGGATAGTATTCTCATTCTTTTCGCGCAGCAAGCGCTTTCTGATCTAGCTTTGCATGCATGCAAGATCTAACACAGAAATTTAATTTACCGCGTTTTCACTTGATTTTAGAAAGTTTAGACATTGGAAATACACTGCTGGCCTCCCAAATCGCAACACCAAGAAAGACAAGAGATATCACAACAAAATTTATTTAGTAGATAACATGTTGACCAAGTATCAAACGATTAAATTTATAGATTTCTGTGAAGTGTGGTTTCTTCCAGATTCAGTAGAAAGAGTAGCCGCCATTGTTGGAGATCACCTCTGCACACGCCTCGGCAATGATTGAAAGAGACTTTGGATGAGTTTTTGGGGTACAGCAGACCAAGCAGCTTCCACACATTGCGAAAGTTGATCTGGTGTGGCAGCTTGGGATGTAATCTGGATCAATCGTTCAGCAACCATGGACCACATGTTTTCTATCGGCGAAAGATCCGGAGAACGAGCCGGCCAGGGAAGCAATTCAATCTGGCGATTGAGGAAGAACTCTTGGACAATGCGTGCCACGTGTGGTCGCGCATTATCCTGTTGAAATATGGCTGTGGGCAAGCCATGAAGGTAAGGAAGGACAACTGGCTCCAACACCTCGGAGATGTAGCCCTGGCTGTTTAAATTACTGACAATGCGTACTAGAGGAGTGCGAGAGTGATATGCAATACCGTCCCATACCAAAATACCCGGTGCAGGACTAGTGTGGCTGTGCATAACGCAGCTGTTCAACATCCTCTTTCCAAGGTGTCTCCAGACTCGAATCCGCCCATCGTAGTGTTGCAGACAGAAGCGTGACTCATCAAGTGAAGACAATTTCATTCCATTCTGCCGTCCACATTCTTCTTTCATCGCACCATTGGCGGCACAGACGTTTGTGGTTTTACGTCAAGAGTAGACGAAGCAATGGACGTCTTGCGGACAGACCCCTTTGCTGTAAACGGCGTCGAATGGTATGCGCAGACTACTGGATGTCGAATGGTATGCGCAGACTACTGGATGATACGTTACAGACTGAATGTGATGTGCTGTGGTTCGTGATGTGTCTCAGCGATCCGTCATTGCCATGCACACTATGTTCCTGTCATCAGGTGAAGTGGTGCACTGAGGTGGATGCGATCGAACACGTCGCTCCTACTTACCCTTTCGCATCCAACGGTCACATATCCGCAATACAGTTGTTTGGTTTCGTCCAACACGACTACCAATTTCCCTGAAAGATAATCCACACTCTCGATAGGCCACTATCCTTCCTCTGTCGAACTCGGATACTTGATCAAACGACGATCGCTGTTTACTACGAGGCATAATTGATCTTTTTTTT